>MU260053.1:787500-832500 GCA_020310875.1 Ceratopteris richardii
ATTGTTAATAAGGTTGATTTGAATTGGCTTTTTTATAGTGGTGCTTCAAAGCATATCACTTCATGCAAAAGATTGTTTGCATCTTTGAAAGATGTGTCCAAGGGAGGACATGTTGTATGTGATAATAATGCTTCTTATCCTATTATTGCATTTGGATAAGTTTAGCTTGCAACTACTAATTGAGGTATTATTACTCTAAAAAATGCATTGTATGTACTCGATATCAAGAAAAACTTGATTTCAATTTTATTATTGCTAGTGTAGGACTTCATGTACACTTTGTTCATAACAAATTTATGGGTCATGTTTTTAGCAATGGCAATGTTATTTTGATTTCTAGGACATTATGAAATGGTTTTAATCCCTTGAATACATATAACAAAGTTGTTTTCAAATGCCTTGCTCACTCATACTTCTTCTATGGTTGACATGGAGTTATGGCATGCTTGTTTTGGTCATTTGAACTTTAATAGTTTGCAAGAAAGATATGGATATTGGTTTTTAGAAACTTGAGTCCATTTAAAAGGATGCATATGGGGGTTGTATACTTGGGATAATGCATCCTCTTTTCCCAAAGATGGTATTACACATATTACACAAAAATTGCAAGTTGTTCATAGTGATGTATGTGGTTTAGTCAAGACTCCATCTTTTGGCAAGCATGTACACCTTGTTACCTTCATTGATGATGCAGCATGCCATACTTGGGCATATTCTATTAAAGAAAATAATGAGGTATTCTCTTACTTTAAAATATTTTTAGCTATGGCTAAAATATTTTATGGCAATAAGCTTTTGACTCTCCCCATGGATCATGGCAGTAAATACGTGTGGCATGAATTTAATGTTTTTTTTAATGAAAGAGGTATTGCTCATCAATATGAAACGCCATATACACCTCAAAAAATGGTGTTGTAGAGCACAAGGATAGAACACTTCTTGAAATGCGATAATGTATGGTTAAAGGAAAGCATCTTCTTGATTGACTTTGGATGGAAGCAGTGATGTGTGCAAACTATGTATTGAACTATCCTCCTAGAAAAGAACTGAGAGTCATTATGAAATTTGGATTGGGCACAATCCAATGGTTATTCATATGCACATATTTGTTTTTTTTTATATATGGTTTGTGAACAAGAATATCACAAATTTGATGACAAGTAGTGAGAGTAAAAGTTGTCAATTATACCACCCATTGGTGCACTTCACTATGGCCATGTAAACCATCCAAATGAGGTTCAAAGAGCTGAAAATTTTCAGCCACACATGGTTGAAAAATTCTAGCTAAATGTGGCTAAAAATTTGCAAAATTTGAAGAGAAACATGGCTGAAAAATTTGAGCCAAGCATGAATGAAAAATTATATCCAAACATATTTTTCCCAAAATTTGCATGACACATAGCATAATATTTAGCCAACTTTAGATGTAGATTTTGGTGATGTATTACATGAGGAATGCATCTCTATCAAGGATGCACAATCTATGTCAAAATGGTTGTGAATGACATTGCAAGATAGCAAATTGAGTGCTCTCTTACTTTGTAGAATAAGATCAAGCTCTCACCATGCATCAACTAACTTTGTGGATGTATCTCTTATTGCAACTGCATGTAATGAATATGAAGAGATGGATAGATATGTGTTTGAAGATGAGGTGGTGCTGCAAAATCCTTGATCTACACCAGACAAATGAACTCCAAGAGTATGTAGTGGGCCCTTTTAGCTTGCCAATGGATGTTTTAGACACCCTATGTACCTTGGAAGACCAATCTCAAAAAGATAGATCAAAACAGATGAGCTGGAATTAATTCAGAGGTGAAAAACTTGCTATTTTGATTCATACACCCTCTAGTGTTTCGAATAATTCTCTGAGCATAGCAGCAATTAGACTAATTCCTTTTGGGGAACTCTAATTAACTGAGAGAGATAACTTTCAAGAGTAATATCATCAGAAATAGTGAATCACATAATGAGAATGAAGTTTAACAAGTTATGACATCATCCCGCTTTTCATGGGCTGCAACAATACTTAGACCAGTGAGCAGAAAAATGATCATAACTCAAGATTCAAATATTCAATGATTATAAAATTTCGTAGGTTAATACTAGACAATATGGGGAATTCAAGAAGCTTTGAATCATGCAATTTGATCAAGTACACGTGGAGAACCAGCTCTGACAAGTTAACTAAAAAAAATCAAAAATAGATACATGTGTGTGCCTTGTATCCACACTTGATATAGCATATAGCTCAGCATATGGACACCTCTAAAAGTGCGACTAAACTGCCATGTATATATAGAGAGTTTTGTAGCCAAGATTTGAATTTGAATCTTGCTCAGCTGAAAGTAGTTTCCTAATTTTTAGAGATTGATTGATTCTCAAAACCTCCAAATCAAGAATTCGTGGCTTCTCTCTCTATTGTTATCAAGTGGACTCAACCACTTTTGATTCCTTTTACTTTTACATCAAGTAAATGATCAAAAAATTACAAGGGTGAGTTCACAAGTGAACTCTTAGATTTCGATACATTGTCTTCTCTTAGAAACTCAAGCCAATACTTAGGCTTGTAATGGATTTGTTCCAATAGCTCCCCCTCAAGCCAAGTATACTTGAGGTCTTCAATCTTCAAGAATAACCTGCAATCCAATCATAGCGTTGAATTTGCAAAGTTTTGTATGCTTTGGTCAAAATATCTGCACATTGTTGATGAGTGTACACATATGATATCTGAATCTCTTTGGTTAGAACCTTTTCTCTTACATAGTGATAATGAACTTCAATGTGTTTAGTCCTTGCATGAAAAATAGGGTTAGAAGCAAAATGAATAGAACTCATGTTGCCACCAAAAATAGTTGGAGTTCCAAACTCCAATCCAAGATCTTTGAATAATGTCTTCATCCACATAGCTTCTTGTGTAGCTATGGCAAGACCTCTGTATTCAGCTTCAGTAGAAGAGAGAGCAATTGTGGGTTGCTTCTTGGATGACCATGAAATAAGCTTTGAACCTGCAAAGGTAAGATAACCTTAAGTGCTCCTTCTATCTTCCTTGGAGCCAACCCAATCTGCATCAGAAAATAGCTCCAACCCTAAATTAGATACATATGGATAATAAAGTCCTTCATTTATGGTTCCTTTGAGATATTTGAGTATCCTCTTAGCAGCATCCTTGTGTGGTTTCCTTGGTGTGTGCATGAATTGACTTAGCACACTCACACTATAGCATATATCTACCCTTGTCAATGTGGCATAGTTGAGACTACCCACCGGATTTGATATGATGTGATGTCCTCTATGAGTTCACCTTCATGTGAGCTCAATTTATGGTTGACCTCCATTGGAGTACCTGCAATTTTACAATCCTCCATCTTGAATTTTGCTAACATATCCTTGATATACTTCCTTTGAGTGAGAAATAAACCATGATCTTTGTAGACAACTTCCAAACCTAGGAATTAGGTAAGTGATCCGAAATAACTTATCTTGAATTCTTCTCTCATTTGATCTTTGATCTTCTTCATACTATTTGCATCATTTCCTATCAATATAATATCATCTACATATACAGCTAGGTAGATGACCTCAAAATCACTCTTTTTAATAAATAGTGAATAATCTGCCTTGCTTGGTTGATGCAGGAATGAAACAAGTCTGAAATTCCAAGCTCTTGGGGCTTGCTTGAGACCATACAATGCTTTGTTAAGTTCACACACATAATCAGGATAAACTTGAATCTCAAAACCAGGTGGTTGTGCCATATATACCTATTCTGTTATCCAATGCATTCTTTACATCCTATTGAAGTATCTTCCAATTCTTGGAAGAGGCAATACTAAGCAAAACCCTAATACTAGGCATCTTTGCCACAAGAGAGAAGGTATCCTCATAATCAATTCCCTGAGTTTGTGCAAAGCCTTTTGCTACAAGCCTTGCCTTATACCTATTTATGGAACCATCAGAATTCTTCTTGAGTTTATAGACCCATCTTGAGCCTATTACCTTCATAGATGAAGTCTTGGGCACCAAATCCCAAGTGTTGTTTTCCTCAAGTGCTTCAATCTCTTTCTTCATTGCATGCTTCCATTTTGATTTTTCTTTGGCCTCTTCAAAGGATGATGACTTCTCTTGATTTATGTCATGTGCTATGTATATAGAATGTTTAGTTACTAATGAGGTGTCAAACCCATACCTTTCTGGTTTTTTTCTTTCCCTTATAGATCTTCTTAAGCCATGTTGTGATGATTTTGCCTCATGTCCT
Source organism: Ceratopteris richardii (assembly GCA_020310875.1). Classification (NCBI taxonomy): domain Eukaryota; kingdom Viridiplantae; phylum Streptophyta; class Polypodiopsida; order Polypodiales; family Pteridaceae; genus Ceratopteris; species Ceratopteris richardii. Next base: position 791,759 of record MU260053.1, read on the forward strand.
AGTTCCTGCAATTTTGCTTTACCTTTATACTTCCATGCTTTGATTTTTTTCCATCTAAGTTTCTTCATCATCTTTTGAAGTATCTTGTTCTTCAATCTTTGGTTGATGTTCTTTGCCAAGCTTTAGAAAATCTTCTTCAAGGTCATATGGAAATTTGACCTTCCTACATGAATCTTCATACCATGAATTGTTCTCATCAAAAACTACATCTCTGCTTATCGAGAATCCTTTGTTGGTAGGGTTGTATAACCTATAACCCTTTTGATTGTTGTCATATCCAATAAATACACACCTTTCTTCCTTTGGATCCATCTTGCCTCAAACTTGTGAAGGAACATGAGTAAAAGCAATACATCCAAAAATTTTACAATGATCTAAGCTAGGTCTTCTTCAATTCCAAGCCTCATGTGGAGTCATCCCATCAAGGGATTTTGAAGGCAACCTGTTAATCAATTAAGTGGTTATAGATACAGCCTCAGCCCATAGATAATTAGGCAAATGCTTTTCATTTAACATGGACCTTGCAGCTTCAACAATTGTCCTATTCCTCCTTTTTGCCACTCCATTTTGCTCAGGAGTGTATCTTGTAGTTACCTCTCTTTATATTCCTCTTTCTTGAAGAAAAGAATCAAACTCATGGGAGAAGTATTCTCCCCCTCCATCTGACCTTAGCCTTTTTAGTGATTTACCTGTTTGATTCTCCACAAGAGCCAAATATCTTTTGAAGCATGAAAAAACTTCATCTTTGTGTTTCATAAAGAATAGGATAGTCCATCAATAAAGAGACATAATACCTTGATCGAGATATTGAAGCATTCTTGCTAGGTCCCCATACATCTGTATGAACCAACTCCAAGAGATCTCCATGTATATAACCTTTCTTCATGAATGGTAACCTGTGAGACTTTCCAAATTGACATGCACTGCATTTATAAATCATGTGTTGTTTTGACAAGTTAGGGAGTCCAAGTACATTTTTGTCCCTGCAAATTTGTTTTAATGATCTTTCACCAATATGTGCCAGTCTCTTGTGCCATACCTCTAGTTCTGTGAGTGTTTGATTACCATAGTTGAAGAGAGCTATGTTCCTTTTGTATTGCAACTCAAAGGTGAATAATCTACCTGTTTTTTCTCCCTTTTCTATTCTTCTGAACCCTTGGCTAGGGTCTTCCAAATATGCTCCTCCTCTTGTGAACCTGACTTGCAATCCTTTTTCTACTATCTTCCCAACACTTATCAAATTCTTTGTAATGGTAGGGACATAGAGTACCTTATTGAGTAAGTTGATGTTTCCATCAAGTGCTTTGACATTTCTTATTTTCTCCACAAGACGTCTTGTATCATCTCCTATTTGTACCTCATGCTTGTTCCTTGGATCTTCTAAATCTGATAGGAGGGCCACATTTCCTGCCACATGATTTGAACAACCTGAATCCATGTAGAAAACATGCTTATCAGATTTACCTTGTGGCATGGCCATATTCATGATTAATGATGAATCCTCTTTGTTTGAGTCTTCTGTGTGGTTATTGAAGTCTCTCCTTCCTTTGTAGCCTCCTTAATAGTTTGAATGTTGTAGTTGTTGTAGTTCCCATGATAATTGTTGAACCTTCCTCTTGAGTAGCCATAACTTCCTCTATTGTATCCTCTGCCTCTTTGATTCCTAGAATTCCTAAAGCAATTTTCAGTTGTATGATTAGTTAATCCACAAATAGAACATGATTTGGAGTCTTGGGATCTCCCCCTGCCTTGTCTACCTCCTCTTCCTCTACCTCTGCCATGTCTTCCTCTACTTGCATAGTTAGCTTGATATGTTCCTACTTCATCATCCACTTTCTTTGACTTTCCTTTGTTTTCTTTCGAATTGCTTTTATCAGTATATAAGGCTGAAGATTGATTACCTTTAGATCTTTCTCCATTCTTGATAATTTTGGGCCCTTGAGTGAGTAATTGTCCAATGAGTGTATTGAAATCAGGTACATGCATGTCCATGTACAAATCCATAGCTATGGTGAATGCTTCCCACTTGTCATCTGCTTTCAATCCATTGATGACCTGCCTTACAATTTGCTCTTCATCTATTACCTCTCCAATGCTTCCCAACTGATCAGCTATGTCCTTGTGTCACCTTTGTGACAAAATCAGTCACATTTTGTTTGGGAGCCTTCTTGAGGGTTGTGAAATCCAACCATAGTTGATGCTTCCTATCTTTGGTACTTGAAGAGAAGAAAGCTTCAAGTGCATCCCACACTTCCTGAGATGTTTTACAACTTCAAATATGAGGCAAAAAAAAATCTGAGATATAGTTAAGGAGGTAAGACCTTGCAAGTGCATCCTTGGAGCACCATGTGCTCAATCTTTCTTGCTCTTCTTGTGTTGGTTGACTTTTCTTTCTGAAACTTGGCATAACTTCATCTCCAGCCACATAACCATATAAACTTCTACCATGGAGATAAGCTTCCATCCTCAATGACCAAGCTGATTAATTACCTCTATCCAATTTCTCAATTGATGAAGGAAATCCATATGCCATCTTTGCTCTGATACCACTGTGAAGACATGGATAGATATGTGCTTGAAGATGAAGTGGTGCTGCAAAATCCTTGATCTACACCAGCCAAATGAACTCTAGGAGTATGTGGTGGGTGCTTATAGCTTGCCAATGGATGTGTTAGACACCCTATGTACCTTGGAAGATCAATCTCAAAATAAATAGATCAAAACAAATGAGCTGGAATTAACTTAGAGGTGAAAAACCTGCTATTTTGATTCATACACATGTCCAGTGTTTTGAATAATTCTCTGAGCATAGTAGCAATTAGATTAATTCCTTTTGGGGAACTCTAATTAATTAAGAGAGCTAACTTTCAAGAGTAATCTCATCAGAAATGCTGAATCACACAATGAGAATGAAGTTTAACAATTTATGACATCATCCCGATTTTCACGGGCTGCAACAATACTTAGACTAGTGAGCAAAAAAATGATCATAACTCAAGATTCAAATATTCAATGATTATGAAGTTTTGTATGCTGATACTAGACAATATGTTGAATTCAACAAGCTTTGAATCATGCAACTAGATGAAGTACACATGGAGAACCAGCTTTGACAAGTTGACTAAAAAAATCAAAAATAGATACATGTGTGCCTTGTATCCACACTTGATATAGCATATAGCTCAGCTTATGGACGCCTCTAAAAGTGTGAGTAAACTGCCATGTATATATAGAGAGTTTTGGAGCCAAGATTTGAATTTGAATCTTGCTCACCTAAAAGTAGTTTCCTAATTTATAGAGATTGATTGATTCTCCAACCTCCAAATCAAGAATTCGTGGCTTCTCTCTCTATTTTTATCAAGTGGACTCAACCACTTTTGATTCCTTTTACTTTTACATCAAGTAGATGATTAAACAATTACAAGGGTGAGTTCACAAGTGAACTCTTAGATTTCCATACATTGTCTTCTCTTAGAAACTCTAGCCAATACTTAGGCTTGTAATGGATTTGTTCCAACAATGAAGAGCCACTCAATTTTATAGATGCATATGATGATTCAAATTGGATGAGTGCAATACAATTGAACTGGATTCTTTTCACAAAATTATACTTGGGAATTATGTGAATTGCCAAAAGGTAAGACTATAATTGGTACTAAGTTGGTTTAGAAGATTGAAAGAAAGTAAGATGCTAGTATTGATTGCTACAAAGCTAGACTAGTTGCAAAATGTTATGCACAAAATTATGGGCATTGATTATGATGGAACTTTTGTGCCTACTTTGTGCGTGATTGCCATTCATTCTATCATTCAATAAACATCATGGTTGGAAGTTCATCAATTGGATATAAAAATAGCTTTCCTAAATGGCAATTTGCAAAGAGAGTTCTATGTGAAGCAAACTCCTAGATTTACCATCAAAGATCAAGAGCATATGGTATGCCACTTGCATTAGGCTTTGTATGGACTTAAGTAAGCTCCATGTGCATGGTATAAAAAAATGAAGAAACACTTGATTGATCTTGGTTTTACATGTACTCCAATTGAAAGAACACTTTATATACACAAACATGGGATTGATCTTATAGTGCTTGTTCTTTATGTTGATGAAATTCTCTTGAATAGGTAATATGATGAGAAAATTATCATGCCTATAGTTGATTAGCATACTTTGGATGTCACATATCTTGGTTTTTTGGAACGTTATCTTGGCATTCAGTTTGTATTCTATAAACAACCATATAGCTATCATCCAAAGTACTAGGCTGAACCTTATTACAAGAACGAGCACCCCCTACCAACAACCTTATCAAGCACTACCTAGGTCACAACCTGTATTAAGTCAATAACCACCACCTCCTCCCCATGCAGTCTCAATTAAGTATGTTATAGAAAAAGAATACCAAGATACGGACTTATACCACTATCTCCTTTGATCATAGAAAATGATCTAAACAAAAATATCTTTGACTCTTCACATGGCGATAATGTAACAATATACTTCATAGAGTCACTAGAGCACCCTGAGACCTATCATTATGAAGCCCCTCCACATGAATATAGTTAGGAACTTGATTATGCTAATGTCATGTATACAAATCCAAACCCTAGGCCTCAGATGAGGCAATTAAGGGCACAAGCTCAAAGAGGGCCATGTTTTAGATGTAAGGAGATCATTTCATATGTGAATGTCCCCATCCTCCATGTGTAGCAAAACCTTAATCTATAATGATTCAAGGTTTCTATTATGAGTGTGTTAAGGAACATCTCATACATAAATGCCCTAAGAACCTAGCCAATGCATGGGAAGTCATCCCATTCAATGTAATAGGCATAGTGCAAAGCCCAAGTGGAAATCGAACGAGATTAGTTCCAATCTAGGCAATCACCTCGGCACAAGTTTTGTAGCAAGCCACAAGCAAGGGGAACAAGAAAAGGAAGAAAAAAGGCTAGATCATGGAAAGATACTAGATAAAGATTGAAATGAAAGTGGATGAAGAAACTGGCATAATTAGAGGGTAGTCTCAAAGAAACCAATGCCAAAATTGTGGAGCTGACATCTCAAACCCCAACAGTTACAACACCCATACCTAAGTTAGGTTCAGTCCTTGTAGACTCCATTCTTGAAGATTTAGATATGATGTTCAAAGCATACAAGTCATGAATTAAGAAAGGACCTAAGGAAGCTAAATTAGAAAAGAGTTGTCCCAAAGCGGACTTATATTTGAGAGGACAAATCTAGAACTAGCTCAAGCTATGGTCGAGGCTAGCCAACTCTTCAACCAAAGCAACTTAGTGAAATGAGAGTTGTGTTTCCAATGATTATTAGAATGATTAGAGAAAATGGTGACCAAGCTCAAGAATTTGGCACCTCAAAAGTCGCATTCCATTGAAAATAGAAAAGAGAATTCCTTCCAAGAGATTGTTATGTTCATAACTCAATAAAGTGTAGAATACCTCCTTCCATTACCAAGTACTCTCAAGAGATCTTGCAAGAAATTCAGCAAGAGAAGTGGGCCAATGATCAAAGGAATCCCCCTCCTATTCAAGAGATTGATGATCCATAGGATCAATTCCCCTAGGACATTCCATCCCTATATGGAGATGAGCAAGACACACAATCAAGAGAAGGGTTAGATTTTGAGTCCAAATCTTTACAAGAGTTATCACAATTCACATCCCCCATGATACTAGGTAGAAATGAATATAGAGGCTATGAAGAATATAGAGGCTATGAAGAATGCTAAGGTGAAATGTCATCTCACTTTAGAAGAGCTTCTGAAAGTGAAACTAGAGTTATGGAAGCATGTAGAAAATCAAATTTTAGAATTCGATAGCTCTCATTCGATGGTAGGATCCAAACACAAAGTCCCAGAGATTCTAATAAAAAAAATAGAAGATATGAGCAAGGAAACACCTATCTTCCCATTATATACTAGGGTCACACCACCAAGGCAATCCTGTATCCAAGTGTAGGTGTTGCCATTACAACAACATCCTTATGCATGTGATGGGGCAAACTGGCCTTATGAACCATGAGAATGAAGCTTCCAATGGAAGATCGTTATAGATGAGCTTATATTCTCATGTGAACCCTCTCCTAAATAGAGGATAATCTTATCTCCTACTTTATCTTCTATTTGATTGGCCAAACGCCTCTCTTCTTTGTGTAAAAAGAGCATTTTCAAATGAAAAGATAAGGCACACATTTATTGCTCCATTTGTGTGTATACAAAAAGGGAATACTCTCTTTCTCTTTCTACTTTATCTACTCCTTTATCTTGCTCATTTGTCCTACCTAATTGTGTGTAGGAGGGTCCCTTTTCTCTCTCTACTTTCTCCCTCTCTAAATCGTGGCATGAAATGATAAGTTTGTCATAGCTACATAAGCTTAATAATGCAAGATGTGGTATCAAAGTAGGTTTGCTAACAATGAGAGAATAGAGAAAGCAGAAGAACACAACATGACTATGGTGGGCACTATAATTGTGAAGTCCGGTGTGGTTTCCTGTGCCACTACTCTAGCTTTTGGAAGAGAAAAGAAGAAAGTTATGAACTCTACTTCTATGTCTTTGAAGGTGGGCTTGTACTTTTTCTATTGATTGTATTTCTCACGATCTCAAGGTGAAGACCATTTCAAAGATTATTAGGGGTGCCATCGTGAGATGGGATCTAATGATGAACCTGCACAAAAAAGCTTCATCTCCAATAGCATCTAGTGCATTCAAAAAGAGAAGAAACTTCTTGAAGTACTTCTCACGCATGTAGTGACCCTTGTTAGTGCTTGTTCCTCAACATTCTCGGAAGTACTCTAGCAAGATGAAGATGTTAGTGATGAAGGTGGCATTTGGCTTCTATGTATGCTCGCTTGTCTTCATTGTCATTTTCTATCATAGTGATTCCATTGTTGTATCCTTGCCGCGTAGATATTCGGGATGATTAAGCTTCCAATGGGAAGATGAGTAATAGATAAGTTCTTTGGAAGTGCTACAAAGAAAAATGCAAACGGATTTGATAGAAGCAAAGAGAAACAAGGAGCTCCATCAACACAAATGCGACATGGATGCAGCCTCGTTCATTAGTTGATATGGATGGGACATTTCTTCCAAAATCTATGGCAGATCCACTTCCACCAATTTTGGAAAGAAAATCCTCTTGTTCTCAATAGCAGCATAAGAGATAACGAATCAAAAGATTCAAAAGCCAATGTGTGCCTCAATTATAGGGTGCAGATGATATCCTCCTAACAAGGCAATCCCACATCAAATATGAGCTGAGGGAGACTCTAGATATTGTTGTCCTAATATATTACGGCCTTCAACATTACCTCTCCATTGCATGCTTGATAGTTCTTGTCCCCATAGTCATAGTTCCAGCAATAGGTGATACTGACCAAGATACAACTCATGTTTTTTCAACTTGTACTTTCCAAGGAATTAGATTATGAAATAAATCCTAAAAAATCCTTTAATGCTTTATAATATTTCCTACATATTGTTATACTTATGTGTTCCTTGAGTAGCTTTGATGTGAACCTTTTCCCTATACATGGGCACTTTTTACTCAAGTGCTGGCTAGAGGTTTTTTCCCCATGTTACCACATACTTGATACTCTCATATGTGGTGGTACTTTGTACTTAGGGATATATTCAGCTCTCACTTTAGTTCAATTCATTGTCAATAGAAAGAGCTATTCCAGCCAGTGTCTTGTTGTGTTTGGGCTCCTTGTGTGTGCTTCTTGTGTGTCTCTCACACTTCTACACACACCCAACAGTGGTATCAGAGCAGGTTTAGCTCCTTCTCAAATTTTGGTTTTTTGCGTCGCGGCGTGCACGCACTTTTAATGGTGCAAATCGACTTTTGAGCATAAAACAGTGAATTTCAACAGCCAAGAAACATTTCCACCAGGTGTGCTGAGGTTTTACCCCCATTTCAAAGCCATTCATGCAGTCAGAATCGCCATCAGAGTGACGGTTTGTGAGCTGAAATTTTAGTATTCATTTCAGCTTTTGTCGAAGTGAAGGATTTGTCACATTCTTGTTCCTTAGTGAAATGGCGGGTAGCAATGACTTGTTTGGCATGCTTCAAGCTGAAGATAAGCTTGATGGGACCAACTATCCAATGTGGTCTTACATGATGAAGCATGTTCTTGTTGCTAAAAAACTTTGGAACATAGTGGCAGATGTAGATCGAAGACCCGCATGTGCTTCTACTTCACAGTCTACTCTCACAGATGGAGCTTCTTCTTCAAGTACAGTGGTTTCTCCTTCTCCACCTACACATGAGCAGCTTATTTGGGATGGAAAAGATGTTCAAGCTCATGCTTTGATTGCACTTTCAGTGAAGCTTTATATAGTTCCACACATTCAGTCATGTTCTACATCGAGATAGGCATGGGATACTCTTGCTTCTTTGTATGCCGTGCATAATGAATCATGTGTTGCACACTTGAGGAAGCAACTTGAGGATGTATGTATGGCTGAAAAGGAGTCGGTGGATGTGTACGCAGCAAGGCATTGAAAGAGCAATTGGCAAACATAGATGAGATCATTCCGGATGCATCACTCATTTCTACATTCTTGAAAGGATTACCGAAATCTTTTCAAAGCTTTGCTACTACACTCCGTTTGGTTGCAAAAGGAAATCCTATTATGTATGCATTTGATGAGGTTGTGTCTCTTCTTTTGCAAGAAGAGCAATCTAGAGTGAATAGGAGTGGTTTGACTGAGGGAATGCAAGCACTTGCTATCTCACAAAAGGGGAAAAAAAGTATGGATCAGCTTTGGGTTCATCAAAACCAAAGCCTCAAGATTCCTCTTCCACTCATTCCTCTAATGATAGCGATTTGCAAAAGGAGAAGAGATGCAAATATTATCGGAAGGTTGGTCATACTATTGATGAGTGTAGAAAGCTTGCTAAACACAATGAAAAGAAGAAGGAATCCGACATGTCTATTGTTGAAAATTCAGCAAATGTAAAGAATGATGAAGCTAACATGGCTCAAGATTTTTGGGCATGTGTTGTTACATGTCATTATGATGCTTCTTTGCATTGAAAATGTATGGTTGTGAGTGAGGCTAATTCGGATTGGTTCTTTGATAAGGGTGCTTCAAAGCACATAACATCATGCAAAAGATTTTTTGCCTCTTTGAAAGATGCACCCAAAGGAGCACATGTGGTGTGTGCAAACAATGCCTCTTATCCTATCATTCGAGTAGGAGAAATTGAGGTGTGATTCTCTTGAAAAATGTATTGTATGTGCCCGGTATCAAGAAGAACTAAATTTCAGTTCCGTTGAGTGCCAAAGTTGGACTTCATGTACACTTTGTTGATGATAAGTGTATGGTTCATGATTTCAACAATGGTGATGTTATCGTGATGTTCGGTACATTATATAATGGTTCGTATCACATGGATACATACAAGAGGGTTGCCTCAAATGCCTTGGTTGCTCATACTTCTTCCATGGTTGAAATGGAGCTTTGGCATGCTCGTTTTGGTCACTTAAACTTCAATAGTTTGATTTACTTGCAAAAGAAGGACATGGTTATTGGCTTGAATACAGTTGAGTCCATTGAAAAGCATGCATGTGAAGGTTGCATTCTTGGAAAAATGCATCGTGCTTCTTTTCCAAAAGATAGTCACACACACACTATACAAGAAAATTGTAGCTTGTTCATAGCGATGTATGTGGTCCCGTCAAGACTCCATCTTTTGGGAATCATGTATATTTTGTTACCTTCATTGATGATGCTACTCGCCATACATGGGTGTATCTTATGAAAGTAAAGAATGAGGTATTTTCTTGCTTCAAAGCATTTTTAGCTATGGCTGAAATTTTTTCTTCACAAAAGCTTTTGACTCTATGCACGGATCGTGGTGGTGAATACATGTCACATGAGTTTAATGCTTTTCTTCGTGAAAGAGGTATTTCACACCAATGTATGGTGCCATATACACCTCAACAAAATGGTGTTGCTGAGCATAAAAATAGAACTCTTCTTGAAGTGGCACGATGTATGGTTAAATGAAAGCATCTTCCTGATAAGTTTTGGATGGAAGCGGTCATGTGTGCAAATTATGTGTTGAATCGCTGCCCTACAAAAGCATTGAGAGTCATCACTCCTTATGAGGCTTGGAATGGTCATAGCCTATGGTTAGTCATATGCGCGTGTTTGGTTGTTTGGCATATGCTCTTGTGCCATCACAACAACGTCACAAACTTGATGACAAGGCAAAGAAATGTATATTTGTTGTTTATAGTGCTGAAAGTAAGGGATATTGTTTGTACCATCCATTGACGAACATAATTATTGTGAGTCGAGATGTGGTATTTGCTGAAAATTCAGTTTTCCCTCTACTTGAATGCAAAAAACAGCTAGTAGTTAGCTCACAAGATGTGTTCGATACACTCATGTCTTTGTTCCAAAATGGTGCACTTGACTATGGACATTTAGACCAGCTAACTGAGGTTCAAAGGGCTGAAAAATCCCAGTCAAATAGGGCTGAAAATGTAGAGAATTTCCAGCCAAACATTGTTGAAAAATTGTAGCCAAAAATTATCAAAACTACTGGAAATTTCCAGCCACATATGGCTGAACATTTGCGTCAAAATATGACTGAAAATGAGCATGAAATTCAGACCATGCATGATGTACATATTGAAGATGTTTTACATAATGAATCATGTCTATCAAGAGTGCACAAACTATGCCAAAGTGGCTAAAACAAACTTTGCAGGACATCAAATTGAGTGCACCTTTACTTGGTAGAACAAGATCAAACTCTCACCATACATCAAGTAATTTTGTGGGTTATTCTTTTATTGCTACAGCATGTAATGAAGAGCCACTTTCTTTTGAAGATGCATGTGACGATCCACAATGGATGACTGGTATGCAATCAAAAATGGATTCCATACATAGAAATGGTACTTGGGAGGTATGTGAATTGCCAAAAGGAAAGAATGCCATTGGTACAAAGTGGGTTTATAAGATTAAGAGAAAATCTGATGGTAGCATTGATCGCTACAAAGCTAAATTGGTTTCTAAAGGAAATGCGTAACAATATGGCATTGATTATGAGGAAACATTTGCACCTACTTCACGCATGACTACCGTTCATACCGTGGTTGCATTGGCTACCCATCGAGGTTGGAAAGTGCATCATTTGGACATAAAAACAGCCTTCTTGAATGGTGATTTGAAAGAAGAGGTCTATGTGAAGCAACCTCCTGGATTTTCTATGAAAGGGAAAGAGCATATGGTTTGTCGCTTGCATAAAGCCTTGTATGGTCTCAAGCAAGCTCCACGTGCATGGTATGACAAAATCCATAAGCACTTGATTGCTCTTGGCTTCATATGTAGTCCAATTGAATGGCACACTCTATGTACGCAAAAATGGGGCTGATCTTATAGTGCTTGTTCTTTATGTGGATGACATACTCTTGACTGGGTCATATGATGCAAAACTTGACATTCTTATGGCTGATTTGCAGCATACTTTTGATGTCACTTATCTTGGACTTTTGAGCTAGTATCTGGGCACCCAGTTTGTATTCGTTCAGGGGGGAATTGTTATGCATCAAGCAAAGTATGTTGAAAAACTACTTCAGCATTTTTACTTTGAGTATTATAAGCCAGTTTCCACACCAGTTGAGACAGGATTCAGGTTCTCAGTTGAGGATTCCTGTGATGCATTTGACACTTCTCTTTATCAACAAGTTATGGGATGTCTTATATATGCATGCAACACAAGGCCGGATATACAGTATGCAGTTTCCTAGTTGAGTCGATTCATGCATAGCCCTGGGCACTAAGCATTGGCAAGTGATGAAACATGTGTTTAGATATATTTTTCCAAAAAATTTCCGTTTTTTTAGAATTTTCATGGGAACTTAGAAATTGAGCACCGAGGCCTATGTGTCATGCAAAGGGTCATGAAAATCACAAAGACTTGCACACACAAACTCTCTCTCTCTCTCTATCTCTAAGAGCCATGAATGAGAAATGAGGTGAAAGTAGGGAATATACAGTCCAAAACGAAAAATTTCTATCAAGATGAAGATGGGAGAAGATGGTGGTGATGATGATGATGAAGGTGGAGAAAAGAAATCCAAAAATTAATAGAAAATGAATTTTTTTTTACCTTCAAATGTTGCAAATCTACAATCTTATTGTCACAATGCTCGTCCTTTGAGCAACACTCCTCGACACCAAAATTTGGTGTAGCCCAAGCATGAGCACCACCTCCTTTACTTGTCAATCCATGGAGACGTGATGAGGATATGAAGATCGTGAGCAATTGTGGTGAGAAAATGTGAGTGACAAGCACATACATACATGCACACACACATGCACACAAGGCAAGATAACAAATATAGGAGCAATGGAAGCTTTGATTCTCAGTAGCTCAATTACACTCTTCAAGAAGCTCTTTCTCTAACTTGCTAACCCCAAAAATGATCTTTCGATATCTTTTAATAATTTTTCACTAGCTTTGGCCCTCTCCAAATCTAGTGTCTAGCCTAGTTAAAAATTAGGTTCCAAGACTTATTTGAGGGCTCAAACTGAGTCTAAACTATAATGGTTTTTAGTGATCAAGATCACTATTTTAATAGGGAGTTTCTTCTGAAAATTTGATATATACTTCTTGGAGCTCCCTACATGATCCCTCTTCTTTCTGTCCACTTCTTTGATGCATTCCCACACCTTGTGCTTGACCTTAAGTTCCATATGGGACATATGTTTTTATTAAGATTCCTTTTGGATTTAGAAATACCCCACCCACTTTCAATAGAACAATGAACCTTATTTTTGTGATGTTTTCTTTTAGAGGCTCTTCAAATTTTCATGGATGATTTTTCGTCCTTCTTAGGAAATTGCACTAGTACTCTAATGGATTGCTTGGATGAACACTTGATCCAACTGTGATAGGCCTTCAATAGATGCAAGGAAACAAAATTGAAGTTGAATCCTAATAAGTGTCACTTTCTAGTGAGAGAGGGTACCCTCCTTGGACATGTGGTATCTACTAAAGGCATGGCCCATGACCTAGATAAAATCACAGCCATATTAAAGCTACCCAAGCCTAAATCACCAAAAGAAATTCAGAGCTTTTTGGGTCATACTAATTACCATAGGAGATTCATTAAAATGTATGCAGACATGACTAGATCATTAGCTAGGCTTATAGGTAAAGAAGTCCCATGAAAGTGGGATAATGAAGAGGAAATAGAGTATTAGATATTGAGATCCTAGCTAGTAGTTGCACCAATTCTTATCACACCTGATTGGTCTAAGGTTTCCCATGTCCATGTAGATGCAAGTGCCTATCTAGTAGGAGCAATTCTTACACAACATAGTGAGGAGTATAAGTTGGATAGATCCATTCAGTATGCAAGTTGGATTTTGCATAAAACAAAAAATAATTATAGTACCACAGAGAGGGAGGCCTTTGCAATGGTATTTATTGTCCAAGAGTTCTTCCATTACTTGCTAAGGGTAAAATTTGTCATAATTACTAATCACCAACCATTGAGGTATCTATTAAACAAGCCATAAGCTATAGGAACTGTATGGAGGTGGCTTCTATTATTTCAAGAATTTGATTTCACTGTAGTACATAGACCTCGTAGGAAGAATGTTATGGTTGATCATATGTCTAGGATTAGCCTAAAGGACTATGCAATTAGAGTGGAATATGAATTCCCAAATGCTCAGCTATTCATAATTAAAGCACAAGGATGGTATGATGATATCAAATATTTTATCAAGATTGGTAAGTATCTAGATAAAGCTAATTCTATGCAAGGGAAGAGGTTATTAATCAAAAGCGGTCCTTGAAGGCCAACTATACAGATATGGTAAGGATAATTTTCCTAGGAAGTGCATGGAAGATGAGGACGAAAGGCACATCATCGAGATATCACATAGAGGACCAGACCAGGTGGTGGGCACCTCCCTAGGCATATTGTGAGCCATAGAATCCTAGATGCTTGCTTATGGTGGCCTACATTATTTAGATATGCAGATGAAAGGGCTCAAGCATGTGATGTTTGTCAATGATGTGGTCCAAAACCCACAAAGAAGAGACAACATCCATTGGTTGTCTCCACATCATGGCAACCATTTGAGAAGTGGGGGCTAGATTTTATAGGGCCTATCTATCCTTCATCCTTTCCAAGAAATTATAAGTATTTGTTGGTTGCCACTGACTATGCAACTAAGTGGGCTAAGGCTATTGCCTCTCTAGATTGCATAACACAAAAAGAAATTTGATTTTGTGTACAACAACATTTTTTGCAGGTTTGGTTATCCACTTGAAATTTGCACTAATCAGGGAACACACTTTGTTAATAAAGTTTTGTATGAAGTTTTTAACAAGTGCAAGGTTCTCCATCATACTTCCTGTGCATATTATCCAAGGGCCAATGGATAAGTAGAGTCCACTGATAAAGTATTGATAGCTTTGCTAAGGAAGGAATGTATGTTAAAGCCCACTACAAGGGGCACTGCTTATCTAGGCACACCATGGGCCTACAAGTTGGCATGCAAAGAAGCAACAGGACACTCTCCCTTTCAATTGGTATATGGAGTAATTCCTATTGAGCCCTTTGAGTTTTTTTCATGGCTCACCGTTGACAGAATTTCGCAAGTAAGAAAGGATTCTTGAGCCTTTGCTAGACTATCTACACTCAACAAATTGGAGGAAATTCACCTACATGCAGCAAAGCAGTTGGAGGAGACACAAAAAAAAAAGAAAGGAAGCTCATGGTAGAGATTTATGGACAAACAAATTATAGACTGGTATGCTTTTTCTCTTACATAGACCACAATTACAGACACAATTGCATGACAAGTGGCTCCCTCATTGGGAAGGACCGTACAAAATTAAAGATACATTGTAATGGGGTGTGGTGCAGTTAGAGACTTTGGATGGAGAGGCTCGGCCATGAGCCAACATCTCTAGGCTCAATTTCTATCATCGTCAACAAAACTGAAGCTTTTTTGGATCACTTGGAACTTGCAAAATCTATCCATCTTGTACATAGCTCTTCTCGTACTCTTTTCTAATTAATTTTTTAATTTTCATTAGATTTCATGCTTTTTATTTAAGTTTTTTCATGTAATTTGGAGTTCATTTCATGGCCCAATTTATGCAAATAATTTTGGAAAATTTAAATTTCTTTGGAATTTTTAGAATTTTTTTGGAGTTTTTGGGAATTGTTTATGTTTTTTGTTATCGCATTTTTCTTGTTCAATAAGATGAAAAAGTGAAGTTCTCTAATGTTTTATGGAAAGGTTTCTTGAGGTTCTACCCCAAAATGTACAATTCTTTCTTGATTTTTTTGGCATTTTTTGGATTTTTTGGAGTTTATTTGATTTTTTATCTATTTTTTGGCATACTTTTGCAAAAAAGTGGCCCCATTGCTTTCTGATGGTCCATAAGAAACTTCTCTCTCTACTTCTCTCTCTACTTCTCTCTCTACTTCTCTCGCTCTCTATCTACCTCTCTCTTCACCCTCTCTCTATTTCCCTCTCCTCTCTCCCTCTCTACCTCTCTCTTCCCCCCTCACCCCCCGTCCCACTCCCCACCTCCTTGCCAACCTCCCCTTCCCTTGGTTGCCCCCTAGTGACTTGGCAAAATGGTTCCAAGGTGGTGCACAAATGGCCAAGGATATAGGTGCACAAGTAGTTGTTCAAATGGTCTTGCAAGAAAGTTGAATGTAGGTTGCAAAAAAGCTCTTTTTGAAGGGCTTTTAAGGCTTTTAAAGTGTTATGGAAGGTCTAGGTGAACCCTTCCTTACCCACACAATTTATAGAAATTAAGGTCAAAAAGTGGAAAAATAGGAAGTAAAGAAGATATGCAAGAGTTTATGTGTGGCACTTTCATCAAAAAGAAAATTTCCATAAAGTCACTACATAAAAAAATACAGAGTTGTTGGTATTTGCATGAAAAGCCTTCAACCTTATTGGAAGTTTGGGTGCAAGGAGTGCACAAGGGCAAGCTACTGGATAATTTGAAGGATCGGCAAAGAGGTTGAGTGTGCAAGTAATTGTGATATTTTGTGTGCTTGTGTGTACTTATTTGTCTCAACTGCTAGGCAGAGAGAACATTTCGTCTTATTCTAGACAAAGCTATTGTAATATTCTATGCTAATCAAGACATAGAAGCTTTCGACACAATTGTCTTTCTTCTTCTTCTCCATTCTTCTCCTACAAACACTCTGGCCCCTTTCAACTAAAGAATCCCCCAAGAGTTCATATATATACCACCGCTACTTTTATGATCCTGATGAATATAGTTCTAAAATCCTATTTGGGTAAATTTTTAGTCGAATTTTTGTGTGATATCCTTGTCTATAGCTAAGATGCAACTGCCCATTTGGATCATTTGGAGAATATCTTTCCAATCCTAATGGAAAATAATTTTTATGGAAAAGATTCTAAATGTGAATTTGTTGCATCAAAAATCAAATATCTTGGACACATTGCATCTGAAAGAAGAATTCAAGAAGACCTTAAAAAGTTCCAAGTTATTCTTAACTCCTCACATCCCAAAACAGTATTGGAATTGCATAGATTTATGGGCTTAATGGGATATTATAGAAATTTTGTATCGAACTTTGCTAGTATACCAATCCCTTTATACAAAAAATAAAGGGAAATCCTAAAATCATTACTTGGGGTAAGTAACAGAAGAGAACACGAAACAACTAAAGAGAGTTGTACGATCGGTCCTAGTCCTACAAATTGTAGAACCAAATGGACCCTTTGCAATTATTAAGAGATAAAAGTGGACTTGGAATCCGACTTGTGCTGAGTTGGAATGGTCAAAAGATTGCACTTCAAATTCAAAGGTTGAACCCAACTCAAATAAATTGTTCTACCTATGAAAATGAGCTTTATATTATTATGCATGTTTTGAAGAAATTGAGACATTACTCGTTTGGTGCCAAAGTAACTATAGTATTTGATCAAGAAAGTATCAAACGGATTACAAACCAAACAAGTTAAAAGGTAGACAAGCTAGGTGGGTTGAGATACTTCATAAACTTGACTATGAGCTTGAAAATTCAATGTAGTTGTAGATGCTCTAATTCACGTTTCTACATTTGAATTCTTTGAGCTTCATACGAATCTCCAATAATTTGATCAATTTAATGAAAGGATATAACATTTTATTAAGTTAAAATTTCATTGTTACATGAGCACTAGACATGCTATACAATGGAAATAACAATTAAACGTCTAAAAAAGTAATAGAACTTACTTGATTAGACTAAAAGAAGTTTTGATCCCAAGGTTAAAGCGAAAGTTACCTTCACTAAAGTGGAACTCTAAATGGGATGGTATGGGACATCTATCTATACAGTACCACTAAAAGTGGATTTAGTGGCATGGGACGCCGAATTTATGGGTAATCAAAGCTTATACTTGGAAACATATTTTCAATAAGCTTGGATGAAATAAAAGAAAAGCTCTAAATAGTTCTTTTAATTGAGGGGAACAATAAAAGATTCATAATAAACTCTTTCAATTGTAAAAGAGCAATAGAAAGAGTACAATTTTCAATAAATCCTCAAAGCATTTTTCGAGGATGAAAACTCTTAAGGAGGGGAGAAAGTCCCAAAGAACCTATACCTTATGCTCTAAAAAGAACAAATAAGGTATTTCAAGGTACAAGATAGGCAACAAATTGATAAATTTGAAGTACTTCCTCGCATTCTAGTGCTTCACACTTCTGTCATCTATGTCTTCCAACCTAGGTGAAGCTAGAAGGATTGGGAGTTCTCAAAGAACCTCAATGCAAGAATTTGGATGAGCTATAAAGCATAATTCTAAAGGTATCTTGATGCTTCATGGGGATAACATAACATACATGATGGATTCCAAGAATATAGACCTAAGGAAAATGGTTTCTTGAATGAAGCATAATAGCTAGATGCCCAAGTAAAACCCATGGTAAAGCATTGAACATGAAGGGATCTAAGTGAGAAAGACTTATTCTTATTTTTCATTTGGCTACAAAAGAGAAGTAAAGCCAAAAAGTCCAAAGTAGGGTCAAAGATCAAGTCAAACATTGAAGTTTGATAAGATCAAGCACACCACATTAAATGGTTAACAAAATATTCTTGAATATTAATCATGGAGTATCCAAGAACCTTAGTCCTTGCGCTCATAAGTTGGGACCATAGTTTGTAACAGAGAGAGAGCTTTATAAAGGAAAGAGAAGGTGAGAAAGTATAGAGATACAAATATGTGGATTGAATGATGAACCCACTGGTATGGGATGGTGGGCATTGAATCTTGTTGAGTGCTTTTCCTTGATGGCCAAAAGAAAAAGGGACTCATGATACCTCTAGAAGATATCCTCTTAAAGGGAAGAAGAATTTTTTCAACAAGCCATTAAAGCTTCTATCTCTCAATAAACTTCATAGAGAGTTAGAAATAAAGAGAGGATCAACTTCTTTGAATTTGAAGTTAAACTCCAAAGGATGAAGCTATAAAAGCTTCATCCCAAAGTATGACTTGAAATTCAAGGAACGTAAAAATGATCTTAGACCAAGCTTGAAAGAAAGCTAAGAAAGATCATCTTTTTGGGTACTTGATAATTCAAGTCAACAAGAAGAGTTAGAAAGATCTAGTTACGATGTCAACATAGGACATCTTAGAAGAGATCTAGAATATAAAGGAGATAATTCTAGAAGGATCAAGAAGACCTTTAAGGTTTGAGATCCAACTAAATATCCATAAGGATTAAGTATTGAATAAATGGTTGGAATAATCTATTCCTACTTGTGACCTTAAAGATAGCACGATCTTTTACATTCCATCTAGGGACATAGTTATAAAGATCTATATCTTTTTGGAAGAACAAGTAAAATAGATTTCAACAAATTAGAGTCTTCAAGAGTTAGATTGATCCCTTTGGGTTCAAGTCCCTTAAAGTGGATTCTCAAAACTACGTAAAGTTTTAAAAGAATATGAACCCAATTCAATGTGAAGAGGATGCTATATCCTCTTAGAACTATATAGATAATCCACCTATACCATTATATTGGTTGGGCATGGATTATAATCTCCTTGCTAGTTAGTTTCACTAGTTTCATAGTTAATTTTTGTGAAGGCTATGGAGCCCTTCCACAACAATACCAATTACCCATTATAGGCAAATGTGATGCATCATGTATTAGTGATAAAAGGACTGTGGAATATTGTGACGGGTGTTGAAAAACAACCTACTACACCTACAAATAAAGTTATTGAAGGTGATGCATATGGCATTAAAGATGAAAATCTTCAAATTCCTATTCTTGCTATGATTCTTGTTGCACCCATTGTAGAGCAACTTCATTGGGATGGTAGAGTTGCTCAGGCACATGCATTGATAGCTTTGACTATCAAAAAAATGCCAATATCCCTCATATCCACATCTTCTTGATCTCAAAGAGCAAAGAAATGGCTTTTGAATCCTTCCATACAAGCATGTGGGAGTTGCAAAGAACTATGATGTGCCTCTTTAAGTGGTTTTTAGATTTCATCTTGAAAAAAACAAAGCCTTTCGAGTCTTTGTTATGGGTGGAATTGACCAATCAATTGCATTGCATTTACAAGTTTATCAATAAGATTGTCGCCTTGTATGTGATGACCAAAAAAAAGTGAACCTTGCAAGATAAAGTAATGAAGTGGTTCATGCAATATGGCATGCCCACTTTTCCAAATTATGACAATATGAAGATAAGGTTTTGTTCCCATTTCATGTAAGTATGTATGTAATGTATATATGTATGTATGTATGAATGTATTTATGTTTGTATGTATGTATGTATGTATGTATGTTTGTATGTATGTATGTATGTATGTATGTATGTATGTATGTATGTATGTATGTATGTATGTATGTATGCATGTATGTATGTATGTATGTATGTATTTATTTACTTATGCATGTGTGTATGTATGCTATAGTGTATGCATGTATGTATGTATGCATGTGTGTATATATGTACTTATGTATGTATGTATGCATGTATGTATGCATGTATGTATGTATGTATGTATGTATGTATGTATGTATGTATGTATGTATGTATGTATGTATTGTTAAAAAATAAAGAAGCAAGGTTGTATATATTTTGTAAAAAGGATTTTTCCTCAAATAGAAGGAAAATACAAAAATGAAAAATGGAAGCATTTACTTTCGCAAGTAGTGTAGGCTAAAAGAGAATCAATAAAAAGAGAATCAAATCCGAAAACTGAACCGGTAGAGAAGAGTGGTTGCTCAAAGTAGTGGTGGAGTTATGGAAAAGATCTCTCAAATTCATCATGAGAGCTCGTGGTCATTTGGCTATGAAAGAGGCAAGGGAGGACATTCAAGAATAGAGGAAGAAGGCATTGAAATCCCCTTGTAGGTAGTTCATTTGGTTTTAGTCATTTTGTTTTCTTCAGTCCCATAGACTATGTCCAGCCGCTCACCAATTTCTGGGTAGCCTGATTGTGAGAATCATATCTCTCAATGTATGCATCCATTTTTAGAGTTTAAATATTTTTTAGAAATCTTATCTTGTATACTTCTGTGTACAAAAGAGTATTTGAAATTCATCATGCTCTATCAGTTAGTTGATTTTTAGTGAAGTCCAATTTTCAACCTAACTGAGTGGATAGGTAGCTTGTTTTGAGGCAAAGAATTGCCAAAGCAAAACTACTCCAAATTGAGTGTTTGATAGATCATTTGAAAGCTAGGGTCTAGATTGAGTGACCAAAGTCTCAATCTCATTGTGTTTTTCAATTGATACCAGTTTTAATTCTAAGATTCAGTTGTAGGTAAAAGTCTTGATCTTGAGAAGGTCCTCTACACTTTCCACTGCACATAGGAGAGGAATTCTCCAACAGTTAGTATCAGAGCTCAACAATAGAGCATTGGATCTTGAAGATGCAAAGCATTGGAACTAAATTAAAGCAAAGGAGAAGCTACAAATCAAGTGGGAGCTTCATATAGTCAAGTTAGAGCACCATAGCATAACTAAGGTAAACTTCAAACTTGGAAGTCTTCAATGGCTGATTTAGGACAACGAGTTGAGAAGGTAGATAAAGACAGTTTTCAGTCTTGGAGGTATAGAATGACAAATTTCCTTAAAGTGAAAGGTTTATGGAGTCTGGTTACTCGAGATGATCCACAACCAATGGACCTTCAAGATCCCAACATTAGTCCAGCAGAAAGGAGACAATTTGCTGATTGCGAAGTGAGGAATCAAAGGGTGATGTTCCTCATTTGACAAGTTATTTCTAACACTATGATTGGTCATGTGCAGAGCCCAGAGACAACCAAGGAAGTTTGGGAAGCATTGGAGAAGACCTATGCTACCTCAACAAGGTCTTAGAAGATGCAACTCAAGAACGAGCTTAACAACATGAAAGAAAGCTCAAACCAAAGAATGAGTGAGTATAAGTTGAAGATCAAGGAGTTTCGAGATCAGCTAGCATCAGTTGGATGCAAGATAGAAGAGGAAAACATCATCCAAACAACCCTCAATGGCTTGAGGAGTGAAGAGAAGTGGAAGCCCTGTTGGAGATAGACGTCTACGGAAGCACGCGAACAGCAAAGGAAGGAGAAGAAGCTCGGAGCACAACACACAATACTCAATGTATTAATAGAGAACATACAAAGATAAGTAGCCCTTTTAGGGCCATAGCCGTATATACAAGCCAGGGGAAAAAACCTCCTAAAGAGGAAAAAAAGTGCCCCAATGGTCCTAGAGTGTTCACACACATCACTACCTAAATATATCAACAAATCCCCCTAGGACTGATGCGGTGAACAAGGAGCTGGCACTCATGTATAAGGAAGTGCCAAGCTATGTGGAAATCACTCCACAAAAGGAAGTAAGCCCAAAGCTTTGCGGAAAGCTTCAAAGTTCTCCTTACGCAGAGCCTTTGTGAAAAGGTCTGCAATGTTCTCCTGTGTGGGCACATATGCCAAGCTGATCTCCCCAACAGAGAACCTCTCCCTGACATAGTGATAATGCACCTCAATGTGCTTAGTGCGAGCATGGAACACAGGGTTCCTCGCAATTGCCAATGCGCTCTGACTGTCAGTGAAGATGGTGGTGGCAGAAGACTGACCAACACCCAAATCAGCCATGAGGCGTCTGAGCCACACACACTCAAGAGTCGTTGTGAAAGCTACGCTATACTCAGCCTCACAACTAAAAGTGGCCACAGTAGGCTACTTCTTGCTCAACCAAGATATACATGAGCTACCAAGCATGAAGCAAAAACCACTAGTGGACACACAAGTGTCATAGCCCAATAAGAGTCAGAAAAAGCATGCAAATCTGGCACTCATGACCCCCCTTGGGATAAAACAAACCAAGTAGCCAGGTACCACTCAAGTAATGAAAGATGCACTTAACCGCTTGCCAATGCTTGACTCCTGGGCAATGCATAAACCTGCTCATCTGTGAGATAGCAAACTGGACATCTGGCCGAGTAATGCATAAATAAATCAAGCATCCAACAGCCTGCTGATAGAGAACAACATCAAATGCATCTCCAATATCATGAAGACTCAGTCATAAACGTGTTTCCATAGGAGTGGCAATAGGTTTACAGTTTTCAAAGCCAAAATGCTACAATAATGTGTCAATATATTTCGTTTGACACAAAGCCATTGCACCATCAACGTGCATAAACTGAACGCCCAAATAGTGATGCAAATGCCCCAAATCAGACATCTCAAATGAGGCAAGCAAATCAGCCTTAAAATCATCAATATGCCTCTCATGAGGACCAGTGAGCAACATGTCATCAACATAAACCACAATGATCAGAAGTACATCATTAGCACGCTTAACATATAAGGTGCTTTCAGTTGGACTGTTCTCAAAACCATGTGCAATCAGATAGGCATGTATCTTCTCATACCAAGCACGTGGTGCTTGCTTTAAACCATATAATGCCTTCTTTAACCTACACACCTCGTTTTCATGCCCTTTTTGCACAAAGCCACGGGGCTAAAAAACATACACTTCGTCATGCAAGTCACCATTCAGAAATGCAATTTTAATGTCCAAATGATGTACATTCCAACCATGATGAGCTACAAGTGCACAGATGCTCTGAACAGTAGTCATACGGCATGTCGGTGCAAAGGTTTCATCAAAATCAATGCCTCTTTCCTGCGCATAACCCTTTACAACAAGCCTAGCCTTATACCTGTCAACTATACCATCAGGTTTACACTTCAGCTTGTATACCCACTTAGTGCTAATGGCCTTCTGGCCAGGAGGCAAGTCACATAAAGACCAAGTACCATTCTTCATTATAGCATCATATTCAGATTGCATAGCAGCCATCCAATTTTTTGAATTTTGTGCTTCATCAAACGAAACACACTCAGTCTCATCATAGAGAGTAGATGCAGCCATAGCATAGAAATCTGATGCAAAAGAGGCACTATGAGGGCCTGACCGAGTACGATATGAAAAAGGTGCATCTTTGCTCTTACGCAAGGTCTGCACCAACCATTTTGGCATAGTTCTTGCCTGCTCAATATCAGCTCTCTCATCAATAAGTGCATCATGTAAATCTACATGAGAAATGGAATGATTTGCATCATCACATGAAACATGCAAAGGCTGAAAAGGGTTGCCTCATTAGGACCAGCACTAGACTGTCCACCTGTAAAAAGAGGCAGCAAAGTATCATACATGTCTTTGGAGCTAACAGATGTCTCCTTAGTACATGAAAGCAATGGCTAAATAGCATCTTCCACAAAACCAACATCACGGCTAACCAGAATGCATTTAGTCTGTGGATGATACAGACGATAGCCTTTACTTTCAGAACTATACCCAACAAAAATACATTTTACTGCTTTATCATCCAATTTTCTGTAATGTTGTTCGGACACTAATGCATATGCCAAACAACCAAAAACACACAGATGAGCAACAAATGGCTTGCGGTCATGCTAAGCCTCATATGGAGTGATAGACTGCAGCGCTTTAGTGGGACACCTGTTAAGTACATATGCTGCAGACATGACAGCCTCAAGCCAGAAACTATGTGGTAAAGCCTGACTCTTGACCATACACCTCACCATCTCCATGAGTGACCTATTCTTTCGTTCAGCAACTCCATTCTGTTGAGGTGTATGCGGCATTGTACACTGGTGTTTTATCCCACGTTCAACCAGAAATGCATTAAAATTAGAAGACATATATTCCGCCCCTCGATTAGAACAGAGGGTGCCCATTTTACATGCTAACAGATTTTTAGCCAAAACCAAAAACTGTTTGAAGCACATGAACACTTCGGACTTTACCTTCAATGGATATACCCATGCGTGCCTGGAAAAATCATGGATGAAAGTCACGAAGTAAAGATAGTTTCCAGAAGAAGGTGTCTACATAGGACCACAGACATCACTATGTACAGGCTACAATTTCTGAGTAGCCCAAACTGAACCATCTTTTGGAAAGGATGAACGCTGCATTTTGCCCAAAATACAGCCTTCACAAACATGTTTTTCAGGTGCCTCAAGTTTGGGCAAAGAGGACACCATTTCAAATTTCTGCAGGCATAGCAAAGTAGCAAAATTCAGATGACCAAAGCGTGCATGCCAAAGCTTTGCATCTGACATAGCCTGAGAATCATGTACTGCACATGCCAAATCATTTACAGATCTTTCATAGTCTATGAGCTTATAGAGCCCACGACATAAAATGCCAAAAGCAATAATCACATCGCCATTTGATAGATCATGAACTGTACACCTGTCATCAACAAATTTCACAACCAAGCCAATCTTGGCTAGTGCAGAAATTGATAACAGATTTTTCTTGATCCCTGGCACAATCAAAGCATCTCACAAAGTGAAAGAACTACCATCAGAAGTAGTCAAAATAACTATGCAAGTACATCAAGTGAAGGAGACAAGCAAACCATGCTTGTCATGAAGCATGAGTACAATAGCCCGAGAAGTGATGATAAAAAATGATTTATAGATTCAGGTTGTAGCAACCATATGACATGCCAAGGAGATTTATTCACAAATCTACAAGCTCCAAGTGGAAAAGGATGTGTGGAGATTGGTGATGAAACTCAACACACAATTGAGCATGTTGGAGAAATCAATTTTCTATACAAGAAAGTATTGACTGATGTTCTTCGTGTTCCTACTATTGCAAAGAATTTGATTTTAGTAGGACAAATGGTAGAGAAAGGATATCATGTTATCTTCAATGAAAAAAGCTGCTTTATAAAGAATCCAAAAGAAGGATTCAAGGTCGTTGCTCAAGGAAGGAAAGAAGGTAGGATGTTCACTTTGGACATTCAATAACCACATGGAAAGGTGATGTATATCCAGTTTGGAAACAAGAGGATTGCTGAAATCGATTTGCAGCACAAAAAGGTTTGGACATTTCAACATTCCCAAGCTCAAGGACATGAGCAACCATGAAGTGGTAAGAGGACTTCCAAGATTCAATGATGCTTGACTACATGAGTTTTGTTAAGCATGCCAACTAGGAAAGCAATCTCGACAACCATTAAAGAAGAGCAACTATGTGGCAAGGAATGTCCTCGACTTGATACACATGGATGTATGGGGACCATCACAACAACCATCGATGGCTGGTAATACATATTTTTTCACTTTTATTGATGATCATTCAAGAAAACTATGGATGATATGCATAAAACAAAAATCAAATGTGTTCTCTATGTTCAAGAGATTTAAAGCACAGGCTGAAAAGGAAACAGGATGGTACATAAAGATTCTGAGGTCTGATGGAGGAGTAGAATGTTTCTCCATAAATTTTTTAAATTTTCTTTATGAAAATAGCATCAAATGACAATTTACATGTAGGTACACACCTCAACGAAATGGAATTGTTGAAAGGAAAAATAGACATCACAGAAGTTGCAAGATGCATGCTCAATGAGATGAAGGTTCCACTAATCTATTGGGCTAAAGCAACTAGTACGGTTGTTTATTTGATGAACAAGTGCACAATGGCTAGAGTGCATACCGAGGAGGTTTATTCCGGTAAGAAACCTGACCTTACACATCTCAAATTTTTTAGATGTGTGTGTGTTACGTTCACATTTCTCAAGAACTAAGGACAAAGATGGAGGCAAAGTCAAAAAAATGTGTTTTCATTGGATATTCATCAAAGCAAAAAGGATATAGGTGCTACAATCCAGTGATGAAGGAGCTACGAGTCTCACGAGATGTGGTATTTGATGAGCTAAGACTATGGTTTGGAGACAAAGGGAAAGAGAAGATTCTTGAACAAGATTATGAAGATGATGGAGGTGTTGTCCAAGAAGAATTTCGACAAACAAGCACTCAAATGTCAGGTCCAGAAGCTTCTAGATCACATGGAGAAAACTCAACATGGAAGGGGAGACGAAGGAGTCATTCCTCGTCACCAACATCAGGTTATGAAAGATTTGAAGCTGAAAGTGCTACCCAAAAAAAGTGGTTCAAATGCAAGTGAAGAAGAGTATGAAGAGGTAATTACACCAAAAATAAAGTTGAACCAGTTGAAGAAGCAACATGCAAAAGGAAATAAAAGGAGGTCTTCAAGAGCAAGGTAACCAATTCAAAGGCTGAGATATGATAGTTTTATTGCAAAGCATTTTGCATATATGACACAAATGGTCAAATCCAAAGAACGAGATGCATATGAAGAAGCATGTACACAAAAAGAATGGCAGCAAGCTATGCAAGAAGAGATAAAAGCTCTCAAGGATAGTCACACATTGGAGCTAGTTCCAAAGGCTGAAGGTATGAAGATTGTTCCAAATAAATGGGTGTTTAAAATAAAGAGAAATGTTGATGGTTCTCTAGCTAAGCATAAAGCTAGACTAGTAGCAAAAGGATTCAAGCAGACTCATGACATTCATTATGAAGAGACTTTCAGCCCCGTTACAAAGATGGGAACAATTAGAACCTTGATTATAGTGAGTGCAGCAAGGAGATGACCATTGTACCAACTTGACATAAAAAATGATTTTCTCAATGGAGAACTTCAAGAAGAGGTGTACATGAGTCAACCGATTGGATTTGAAGATAAAAAACATCCAATTTCTTTTTGCAAATTGAAGAAAGCTTTGCATGGGCTGAAGCAAGCACCACGTGCTTGGAACCAAAGATTGATTGAGTACCTCATAAGGTGTGGGTATAGTCCCAGTAGTGCAGATCCTTCTCTCGACATGAAGAAAGAAGAAGGCAAGTAGGTATACATCTGCATATATGTTGATGATCTCATCATAACAGAGAGTATTGTTGCAGGAATACAAGAGATAAAAAGAAAACTTGATAAGGAGTTTAAGATTTCATATCTTGGTGAGCTTAAATACTTTTTAGGCATTGAGGTAGTGTATGGGAAAGATGGCATCTACTTGATGCAAAGAAAGTACTTGTTGGGTGTTCTTTTTAGATTTGGAATGAGTGAATGCAAACCACTCACTCAACCTATGGACACAAATGTGAAGCTATTGTCAAATGATGGAGAGAAGTTACATGATGTAACTACATATAAGAGTATTATAGGTTCATTGATCTATGCTATGATGACAAGACCAGATTTGTGTTATATCGTTGGAGTTCTTTCTCAATTGATACAAAATCCAACAAGTGAACATTTAAATTTAGGCAAACGAGTGCTAAGATATGTGAAGCACATAGTCAATCATGCCTTGTTTTATAGATATGATGAAGAATTGTAGGTGAAGGCCTTTAGTCATGCTAATTCGGCTGGTTTGAAGGAAGAGAGACGATCCACTTCAAGTTATGTATTCATGATAGGCAGCAAACCTATCACATGGAGCTCGAAGAAGCGACCTACTATTGCACTATCATCTATAGAAGATGAATATAGAGGATTAGCCTTTGCAACTTGTGAAGTTATGTGGATTAAGAAACTCTTGCCTGATCTTGATGTGCAGGTAGAGACCATTCCAATTTATGGTGACAACATGTCAAGCAATCCAATGTTTCATGCATGAAGTAAGCACATAAAAGTGCATTATCATTATGTTTGAGAAACTTTTTTGAGAAAGGATGTGGATATAAAGTTCATTAGAAGTAATGACCAGGTTGCAGACATGTTTACAAAGTCCTTAGATGCTTCTAAACTAAAGAGGTTCAAGGATGAAATCAATTTGCATGATATGACAGAAGGTGCAAGCTCACATGTGAGCTTGAGGGGGAGTGTTAAAAAATAAAGAAGCAAGGTCTTATATATTTTGCAAAATAGATTTTTCTTCAAATATAAGGAAAATACAAAAATGAAAAATGGAAGCATTTACTTCAGCAAGTACTCGAGGCTAAAAAGAAAATCAATCAAAAGAGAATCGAATACAAGCACTGAACAGGAAGAGAAGAGTGGCTACTCAAAGTAGTGGAGGAGTTATGGAGAAGAGATCTCAATTTCATCATGAGAGCTTGTGGTCATTTTTCTACAAAAGAGGCAAGGGAAGACTTTCAAGAACAGATGAAGAAGACACTGAAGTCCCCTTGTAGGTAGTTCATTTGGTTTTAGTCATTTTGTTTTCTTTAGTCTCATAGACTATGTCCAGTCGCTCACCAATTTTTGGGTAGCTTGATTTTGAGAGGCATATCTCTCAATGTATGTATCCACTTTTAGAGTTTGAATATCCTCTAAAAATATTATCTCGTACACTTCCTCTATCCAAAAGGTTTTGTGAAATTCATCATGCTCTGTGAGTTATTTCATTTTTTGTGAAGTCCAATTTTCAGCCTAACTGAGTGGATAGGCAGCTTGTTTTGAGGCAAAGAGTTGCCAAAGCAAAACTACTCCAAATTGCATGTTTGATAGCTCATTTGAAAGCTATTAGTGTCTAGCTTCAGTGACTAAAATCTCAAGTTCATTGTATTTTTCAATTGATACCAGTTTGTATTCTAAAGTTTAGTTGTAGGTGAAAGTCTTGATCTTGATACCAGTTTGTATTCTAAGGTTTAGTTGTAGGTGAAAGTCTACACTTTCCGCTCCACATAGGAGAGGAATTCTCCAACATGTATGTATGTATGTATGTACATATGTATGTATGTATGTTATGCATGTATCTAATGTATGTATGTATGTATGTATGTATGTATGTATGTATGTAACTAATGTATGTATGTATGTGTGT
Source organism: Ceratopteris richardii (assembly GCA_020310875.1). Taxonomy (NCBI): domain Eukaryota; kingdom Viridiplantae; phylum Streptophyta; class Polypodiopsida; order Polypodiales; family Pteridaceae; genus Ceratopteris; species Ceratopteris richardii. Next base: position 820,930 of record MU260053.1, read on the forward strand.
ATGTGTGTATCTATGTATGTACACTTAGTGCCAAACTGTTGTGCCGAATGAGTGCCACTATGGGTCTCAAGAATATTGCTACAAAGAGAAAAATGAGCCGTGGGTGTGACGGCAATTTGATGCTTTACAATGTTGAAAATAGCTCAAAGCTTAATCGAATAAAATAAAATTAAAGTTGGTTGTTCAAGGGACCCATTTGTCATACGATTTGGATCAAAACATTGAAAGCACGTGGGACTACAGAGAACGTAGCTTTAAGGTAACCTTAAAAATAGAATGTGATGAAATGGGACCCAATGCATGTTCAATATCCTCTTGTTCGATGGAGAGCACCTCCCCTCGTACACTTACTAGAGGACGCGATTCAACGCATCTGGGAAAGGCTCATAGCTGAGGTCAATAGACATCACCGCAGCCCCATTGACACGTAGATTGAGAGAATAACACCAAAAAAACACTATTGTTGCAGGAGAGGCTTCTAGGAGTTTCAGCGTTGGACACGCGGGCGATATATTTTCAGATGGGAGGAATGCAAGACCGAAATGATAAATCAATGCCGCCTTGTTGCTCCAATGCTAGCTGTCGGCCTCTCTTAGAGATAATTTCGGTCATGTTTGTTGGGCGTGCAGTGATACACTGCCAACGTGCAGTAGGCCGCTAACTCCGCCGAGTTGCCTTCTTTCTCGCTCTCAGAGAGACAGCTAAGCTAGCTATGGACAAGCTCCAGAAGCCCTCCCAGGCATTTTGCTCGGATGGATTGACGCTTGCCAGAGCTGCTTGTGCTGGTTCTTTGCTCAATTCAGTCTCTAGCAGCGAGAAGATCTGGGAACGGGTCTGCAATCAGCACTGGCCCTCTACCAGGGACCCTGAAGTGAAGGCCGTTATCGCATCACCAGGTAGCTTTCGAAAGTTCTATGGTGTGTGTATACCTTTGATCATCAACAAGGAGTGCTCTGTCTTTGACGCGTCGGAGACTGCTATCAGGGACAACATTGAGTGGTGTGATGACGAGCAAGACACCCAAACAACATTTCTCTACTGTGTTGAAGTTTCTCTCTCTCTTTCTATCTCTCTGTCTCTCTCTCTCAGAGTGTCAAGTTTTGTGCTGCCAGCTTCCCTTCTCTGGATCGATCCCTCCTGCACAGTATAGGCAGACATGTTGTGAGGTGCGATGGCACACAGGAGCAATACTTTCATGTTGCAATGTCGAAGCATGCGGCTACTAAACATGTGGGATCCATTCAGCATCATTACAGCTCATCGAACAATAGCACCATTGATTAATCACATACGTTACTGATGCTCGTCCACCTCCTCAGCCTTCGGTTAACTGTAGATGCAGCTTCACAAGAGTGCAGCTGTCTGCATAAGAGTTGGATTGAAAGTCTCCAAAGCAAAGACGTATGCGGACGAGCGTAACTCTATCAATCTCTGAGGAGAATTGGATCTCTATTTGTTCTAAGCATGTGTGTGCTCTTGTTCATGCACAGACAATGTAACACCTTCCTCTTCATTAAGAGAGAGAGCATGGAGTGTACGGATTCACACTGAGGAGGTCAATCCCATCTCCAAACTTTGGTGAAGGCAGACTATATTCCAACATTGGGGAAGCTTCTAGGCGACTCTCACGTGTTAATGCTTGCAGGTAGCTATGAACACAAAGGGCCGACCTTGCAAATCGATGCTAATAGTGTTTGTGAATACTATTAAGTCTAAACTGATCAAAACATAGAAATTCCACATAGTGTTTATAAACACTTCAAAAGAAGATGAGATTAAATATTAACTCCACTTCATGAACACAGAGATGAAGGAAACCAGCAAATGTTGCTACAATAGAAGGTGGGCGGGAGGGAAAAATGGGGTAAAAATTGAACAAATCGATGAAGAAAATGGGTGGGAGGGTGGCAAATGGGCAAAATGAAGCCTCAAAGAGTAAAGTGATGGCAAAATGCTTCTCCAAAATGAGTGGAGAGCAACACCACCAAACTCAAGCACCACCACCACCAAAATCACCGCCAAATGCACCACCAAGACCTCCACCTAGCGCTCTGATACCATGTAGAGAGTACGCATGCGGAAGCAAAATGGAAAGTAAAGTACTCTCACAAAACAAAGAATGTGTGAGACACAAAATGAGTAGACCATGAAATGGGTAAACTCATGTGGATTAGAAATGAGCTTGCCAAGAGCATGGAGTAGGCTCCTCAAGCTTCTAACCAAGTACAAATGAGAGGAGATGCCCTCCTTATATAGATTTCGGAGGGGCTCTCAAAAGTTCATCATATGTGGGATAAGTCTCCTGAAAGGAGAATGAATACAATTGGTAGAAGCACATGGCAAGGTACCTAAATACAAAGGAAATACAATATAAAATGGAAATAGACTAGAAATGGAGTGCCTCCTGGATACAAAATGGAGATGCACTCATGCGGATACAAATGTAGATGAAGTAGGAGCAATTATGTTGTCAACACCCCCCCCCAAACACCATAGAATGTTCTTTTGATAGAGAATAACGGCCCCAAAAGCTCTCCCACACAAATGAGATGAAAAGATCATTAAGCTTCTTACTTCAACATAATATTCTTGGTGCACCTTGCCTAAAAGGATAAGAAGGTTTTAGACCTCCTTTGAATCTCCCTCTTTCTTGTATCTTCTCTCTTCTTAACATATTTAAAGCTTTGCTTGAAACCAAAAGAAAAAGCAGTCTAGTTATCAAAATTGCGTGATGTAGTGGTAAACAGATTGAAGCTTGTAATAGCTTGGGTTTCAATATCCATAAATTCGTCTCACATTAACCCTTGAAAGTGAGAGATTAAAGAGTCCCCTCAATGTTGTTATTTTAAATTTTAATCTTAACAAAAGATTAAGCAAAAGATTGAACTTCCAAAACAAAATTGATCGTCGTGGAAATGTATTCTACTTTGATTTTGGATCTCCTCAGCATTTTATTGGATACTAGTAAAGAAATTAAGTCCGAGTCTGCGTAAGCTAGTGGTTTTACGCCACGAGTCTTGGGGAGGAAGTCCTGAGTTCAAGTCTTGGCTAGACATAAGATGAGTGTCTCTACCTTAAGAAGTCGGGTGTGTGAATGTGTTTCCAATTCATTGTACTCTCTCAAGAAAAAATAAAGCAATTAGGTATGGCTTTCTCCACATGTATCGATGCTTCATTTTTAGTATTTGGTAAGAGCCGCCAATGCCATGCGTCAGTGCAGCAGCCTCACCATTGACTGCACTCTCGCTTATCTACTCTGAAATTTGAAATGTGGAGCCTGGATGTATTCTTTTAAAATCCCATGAGAGACAGAATGTTTTCGAAACGCACAGGCTCCTTCCCCCTACTCTCTAGATATCATCAAAGCAGTCAATGGTTTTGTTTCGTCGAAAGTCCACTGCTCCTTACCATTGTCCCACCCTTCATCATCTTCGTCTGTTTTCCATTCTCGCGCAGGCGTCCTCTACACTGTTGCAATCAGGCCGCGATTTCTTTGTCTAGCTTCTGCCGACGGGTGATTCAAAGTACTTGCGTTCTGATCGTCACATGGAATATCTACCGAACTTGATTCTTTACGCCTCAGTGAGCACAAAGAGCTGCCATATCGTTGCCGAGTACGTCGATGGCGACGGAGGGCTATCCCGCATGGCATCCAAGTGTCTACAGTTGCTGCCTCCGCACCATAGCAGATTTAGTCACACTGCCAATCGTCGGATGTTTGCCTGTATAATTGAGGAACCCTTTCTTTTCTGCTCGATTGCAGACGAGGGCCTTAGCAGATCTAAGGTCATGTCCTTTTTAGAGCAGCTACAGAGAGAATTCAGTTCATATGTATACACAACTGGTCTCTCGGCAGATCAAAGCAAATTGGAGAAGCAGGCCCTTGATAATGGTTTCAGGCCCATCTTCGAGCGGCTAGCGAGGCCTTATGTCGGCATAACACAGGCGCAGAAGGACCGCTTAGCAGAACAAATGTTGGATAAACAGGCTTATGGAGATTCGGAAGCCGATCTTGAAGCTGGACCTGCTTGTCCTCATTATTATAATGGGTACAGCAATCCGGCATCACCGTGTGATGGTTCTAGCTCAGGCACACGCTCTCCTTCCAGTCCTCTCATCTGCAAATCAGCAAGTGCCAAACACAAACCAAAGAGGCACAAGGATGAGAAGAAGGGCGAGTGTGACAAAGCGGAGCATGAAAATGGAACAACAAGGGATTTGAACAGCCGTCAAGTACAAAGACTGGGCAGTGGAAAGGGCTCTAGGGTTCAGCATACGCCACAGAAGATGTGGTACAGGAGCGTGAAGATTGTGCTAATGTTTGATCTGCTGCTTTGCTTGATTCTACTGTCCATCTGGTTAGGTGTTTGCCATGGACTTTCATGCGTGAGGTAAGGTGAGCACCAACCTCAAAAGCTGCAGATGTGATACCTGTGCCACAGCTGTACGTGTTCCATTGCTGTTGCCCCCGTCTATATACTACATTCTCATTAAAGATGCTGAACACAAGTTGTTGAATTGACGTCGAGATCACACCTATGGTGTGGATTATCAGATCATTCACTGGAAGGACTTCTTCTGTACATCTAGGAAAGACATTCAAAGGTGTATCAGTGCATCTTCTTCTGAGATAGAGTGTGAGTGATATAACATTTACGCATTTGTGCTACCTCCATGTTCGAGGCCGCTGGCCAGGGATTCGATGGCTGAGAACTGAGGTTAATGTAATTTAGGGACTTGTGATCTTCAAAAGCTGTGGAACATGCCCATTTCATGTTGTGTATATACTTGAAAATATCTATCCCTGTTTGTATGCTAATGGTTTGTCGGACTTTTAATTGTTTCCGGCAGAATATGCTAGAATTCTGGATCTCTTTCTCCTTCAAGTCTAGACAATACAGGAAAGAGATCGGGGCTACTGCTCGATTTAATCCAGCTTTGCAATAACTAAAGTAATTTACCAGGCGTCATATTGACACTGCGTTTATGGTGTATGAACGAGTATGGAAGACTACTTGTTTACTGTTTTTTCTCTACAGTTTCAGGGAGCCCTTGCCCAGACAATAATGTGGTGAAAGCCCGTGAATTCTCTCTCTCTCTCTCTCTCTCTCTCTCTCTCTCTCTCTCTCTCTCTCTCTCCCATTTTTAGTAATAGCTGCTAAAAGATCATGTGACGTGACACACACACACACCTTCTCATGCCCTTTCTCGACAAGGCAAAACATTGTGTTGTGACACACACACACACCTTCTCATGACACACACACACACCTTCTCATGCCCTTTCTCGACAAGGCAAAACATTGTGCCGTGACACACACACACACCTTCTCATGCCCTTTCTCGACAAGGCAAAACATTGTGTTGTGAGGTGACTATAACTTTGGGTCGGCCCTTTAATCTTTCAGCAAGATTTTGGTTTGAAGGCAGCACCCTCTATATTTTCATTTACACACACGTTTAGAAATGTCTCCCAATTGGCATTTGGCTCTCAGTTCGAGTATCGGCCTTGGCAAGGTTCCTTGAGGCTCTTGACTTAACCTTTGGGGACACATCAGCTCGGCAGTTGGATGCATCCTAGAGTGTTTGGCTAAGTGCATCTTGACTCGGAGCAATGAAAAGATACATGCCTACTTGGTTGCACATGGTTTTGAGAATAGTCCAACTGAGAGCACCTTATATGTTAAGCATGCAAATGATGTGCTTCTGATTATTTTTGTCTATGTTGGTGACATGCTTCTCACTGGTTCTAATGAGAAGCATATTGCTGATTTTAAGGCTGATTTGCATGCCTCATTTGAGATGTCAGATTCGGGGCATTTGCATCATTATTCGGCATTCAAATTATGCAAGTTGATGGTGGAATAGCTTTGTGTCAAACAAAATATATTGACATCTAATTGCAGCATTTTGGCCCTGAAGACTACAAAACCATTACCACTCCTATGGAAATAGGTTAACAATAGAGTCTCCATGATGTTGGAGATGCATATGATGTTGTTCTCTATCAGCAAGTTGTTGGATGCTTGATTTACTTATGCATAACTCTTCCTGATATTCATTTTGCTTTCTCGCAGATGAGCAGTTTATGCATTGCCGAGGTGTCAAGCATTGGTAGGCAGTTAAGAGCATCTTTTGCTACTTGAGTGGTACCCGACTACTTGGTTTGTTTTATCCCAAGGGGGGATAACTACCAATAGATTTACATGCTTTTTCTAACTCTTACTGAGCTAGTTGCTATGACACTCGTATGTCCACTAGTGGTTTTTCCTTCATGCTTGGTAGCTCATACATATCTTAGTTAAGCAAGAAGAATCCTATTGTGGCCACTTCTAGTTGTAAGGCTGAGTATAGGGAAGCTTTCATAGCGATGTTCGAGTGTGTGTGGCTTAGATACCTTATGGCTTATTTGGGTGTTGGTCAGTCTTTCTCCACCACCATCTTCACTAACAGTCAGAGTGCATTGGCAGTTGTGAGGAACCATGTGTTCCATGGTTGCACTAGGCACATGGAGGTGCACAATCATTATGTTAGGGAAAGGTTCTTTGTTGGAGAAATTAGTTTGACATATGTGCCCACATAGGAGAACGTTGTAGACCTTTTCACAAAGGCTCTACCTAGGGAAAAGTTTGAAGTTTTACGCAACGCTTTGGGCTTACTTCCTTTTGTGGATTGATGCCATATAGGTTGGAACTTCCTTACACATAAGTGCCACCTCCTTGTTCACAACATCACTCCTAGGGGGGATTTGTCGATATATTTTGGTAGTGATGTTTGTGAACACACTAAGAGTGCCAGGCACTTTTTTCCATCTTTAGGAGGTTTTTTCCCCCCGACTTGTATATATGCCTATAACCCTAATGGGTCACTTATCTTCGTACATTGTCTTGGTAATACATTCAATATTGTGTGTTGTGTTCCAAGCTTCTTCTTCTTCATCCTTGTGGTGTTCGCATGCTTCCCCAGACCTCAAACTACAACAATGTATATGTATGTGTATGCGTATGTGTATGTGTATGTGTATGTGTATGTGCATGTGCATGTGCATGTGCATGTGCATGTGCATGTGCATGTTCATGTGCATGTGCATGTGCATGTTCATGTGCATGTTCATGTGCATGTGCATGTGTATGTATATGTATATGAATATGTTTATGTATATGTATATGTATATGTACATGTATATGTGTATGTATATGTATATGTATATGTATATGTATATGTATATGTATATGTATATGTATATGTATATGTATATGTATATGTGCATATATGTATATATGTGTAGGTATATGTGTATTTATATATGTATGTGTATGTTTATGTATATGTGTATGTGTATACCTATGTATATGTATATGTCTATGTCTATGTATATGTATATGTCTATCTAGGTTTATGTATATGTATACATATATGTGTATGTGTATATGCACATGCACGTCTATGTGTAAGTGGACGTGCACGTACACTTACATGTGCACATGTACATGTATGTGTACGTGTACATGCACGTACACGTATACATACATGTGCAATGTACATGTGCACATGCACACATACGTACAGGTGCATGTGTACATATACCTACATGTGCACGTATACGTATACGTATAGATATATGTATATGTATAGGTATATATATATATATATATATATATATATATATATATATATATATATATATATATATATATATATATATATATATATATATATGTATGTATGTATGTATGTATGTATGTATGTATGTATGTATGTATGTATGTATGTATGTATGTATGTATGTATGTATGTATGTATGTATATGTAGATGTAGATGTATATGTATATGTATATGTATATGTATATGTAGATGTAGATGTAGATGTAGATGTAGATGTAGATGTAGATGTATATGTATATGTATATGTATATGTATATGTATATGTATATGTATATGTATATGTATATGTATATGTATATGTACATGTACATGTATGATGCTTAAATGATAGACCCAAAATAGATAGGTTGGCATATGATCAAATGCACAAAACTTGCTATTTTGGTTGAGATACTTGTTGAGTGTTTCACTTAATTCTCTGTGTACAGCAGCAATTAGTAATTTTCCTTTTGGGGATCTATAATTCGCTTAGCAAGCTACCATTTAGGAGTGGAATCATCTAAAATGATGAACTATATGAAGAAAATTATGTTTATCAAGTAGAGCAACACTCCCAACTTTTACGGGCTTACAGAGTCACAGCCAGTGAGCAATCTTCGATTAATATCTCAAGATTGAGTGAACCAAAGTAGATGAAACTTTGTAAGATCAAAATAGGCAGTATATTGAATATGTAATGCTTTGAATCATGCAAAATGATGCACTATATAGTGAGAATCAGCTCAGACAAGATCACTGTTGTGATAGAGTATGACAGAGATATGAGAGTAGGAAGTAATGAACATGTATTGACTAAATCATGTAAAGTTACAAAGTCATTGGCAATAAGGCATTGCTCAATGAGAGCAGAATGAAAGATCTATGAGATAAGCTCCTCTTCTCAATGAAGGTGCATAAAATGATCTCTGAACTTCAAGATAACATGCGAGATTTTCTTCCCAAGTTTTATGGCTTTGTGTTGGAGCCAAGCATTTGAATTCAAATTCAAATCCTCACCTAAAAGTAATCCTAAAGTATAGGATTGATTCTCTCTTGACTTTAACTACCAAATGATACAAGATTGCAAACTTCCTAACTCCTTGTGGGTCTACATTACTTTTACAATGAGTAATTAGACTCAAAGTTACAAGAGGTTGTACATATGAAGTTTCTCAAGTGATATGCTAACACATCAAGCTTATGTGTATTCATCAAGTATGTAGGCTTGGGTTTTAATTGCACCAACAACTCCCTCTCAACCCTAACATGCTTGATCTTCATTGCTCCTTGATCTCTTGCAACCCAATCAACAATTTGAACATGTTCGACTTTGTTTCATCCAAAGCTTTAGTGAGTAAGTATGCACATTGCAAATGAGTTGATACATATGCTAATTGTATGTCCTTGCTTAGCAATTTTTCTCTAACATAATGATAATGCACTTCAATGTGTTTAGTCCTGGCATGGTACACAGGATTAGCAGCCAAATGAAGTGAGCTGGTATTAACTCCAAATATAGTTGGGGTGTAGGTATGTATCTCCAAATCTGCATACAATTGCTTAAGCCACATAGCTTCCTGAGTTCCATTAGCCAAGCCTCTATACTCTGCTTCTGTGGAAGATAAGGCCACAATTGGTTGTTTCTTGGATGACCATGATATGAGTTTTGAACTTGCAAAAGATAGGTACCCTGAAGTGCTCCTCCTATCATCCTTAGAGCCATCCCAATCTGCATCAGAATATAGCTTTATATCTATTTCAGAAGTGAAGGGATAGAATAACCCCTCATTCATTGTACCCTTTAGGTACTTAAGCACCCTCTTTGCAGCTTCCATGTGTGGCTTCCTTGGTACATGCATGAATTGACTTAGTGTACTCAGAGCATATGCAATATCTACTCTTGTCAGAGTAGCATAATTAAGACTACCCACAAGTTGTTGATACCGTGTAATATCATCAAGTGGTTCACCTTCATGTGAACTTAACTTATGATTAATCTCCATAGGAATACCTGCAACTTTAGTGTTTTCCATCTTAAGTTTTACCAACATATCATTTATGTACTTCCTTTGTGTGATGAATATACCTGAATCTGTATGTACGAGTTCTAAGCCAAGGAAATAGGTTAAGAACCATAGATCATTGATTTTGAACTCCTTCATCAATTGAACCTTGACGTGCTTGATACCATCAAAATCATTACCTGTAATAATGATGTCATCTACATAGACACACAAGTAGATGATCTCTGATTTATTCTTCTTCACAAACAAAGAAGAAGCTGCCTTGCTTGCTATAAAACCTTGATCCTGCAAATAGGTAAAAAGTCTATGGTTCCAACCTCTAGGAGCTTGCTTGAGACCATAGAGTGCTTTTCTAATCTTGCATACATATCCTACCTTTTCTTCATCTTCAAAACCTAGTGGTTGTGCCATATACACTTCCTCTGATATCCAACCATTTAAAAAAGCATTCTTGACATCTAACTTATATAAATTCCAATTTTTTTATGCAGTAAGACTTACCAATACCCTGATTGTTGGAATCTTTGCCATAGGTGAAAATGTTTCTTCATAATCTGCTCCATGTGTTTGGGCAAATCCCTTTGCCACTAATCTTGCCTTGTACCTATTTATAGAACCAACAGAGTTCTTTTTAAGTTTATATATCCACCTTGAACCAATTACCTTCATATCTGGTTTTTTGGGAACTAGGTCCCAAGTGTGGTTTTCCTGCAATGCTTCCACTTCCTCCTTCATGGCTTCTACCCATTCTTTCTTCTTCTTAACCTCTTCAAATGAAGAAGGCTCCTCTACCATTGAATCTTTAGTGATGTATACAAAGTGCTTTATGACTAAGGATCTATCATATCCATACCTTATGGGCTTCTTACTTTCTCTTTGTGGCCTCCTTAATGCTTGAGTGGAAGACTCCGGTAGATCCTCTAATCGTTTGTATTTGAACTTGCCTCTTGACTTCGAAGCTTTGAAATCAATCTACTCCTCATCTTCTGAGTTGATGTCCTCTGCTTGGTGTTGGTCTTCTTGAGTTAGGGTTGAAAAATCATTTTCCAAATCATATGGTAATTTGAGTTTCCTACAATCATCTTCAAACCAAGAGTTATTTTCATCAAATACTACATCCCTACTAACTATGAACGCCTTGTTAGTGGGATTATAAAGTCTATATCCTTTTTTATTCTGATCATACCCAATGAATATGAACTTCTCAGCCTTAGGGTCAAGTTTCCCTTTGATTTGTGATGGGATGTGTGCATAGGCAATGCATCCAAATATTTTTCAATGATCCAATGAGGGTCTCCTACAATTCTTTTCTCATTTAACATAGATCTAGCTGCCTCAACAATTAACATGTTCCTTCTCTCTGCCACTCCATTCAATTCAGGAGTATACCTGGTTGTTACTTCCCTCTTTATGCCTATGTCATGTAGAAATAGATCCATCAGACGTGATTCTCTTCAAGCTCCTTCCTGTTTGGTTTTCCACTAATGCCAGATATTTCTTAAAGCATGTAAACACCTCATCCTTATGCTTCATAAAATAGAGAATTGTCCACCTACTGTAATAATCAATAAAAGAGACATAGTACCTTGATCCTGAGATGGATGGATCTTTGCTAGGACCCCACACCTCAGTGTGTACAAGCTCCAAATAATCTTTATGGATGTATCCTTTCCTGTTGAATGGTTGCCTATGAGCTTTGCCAAATTGGCAAGTTCCACATTTGTAAATCATATGCCGCTTGGTCACATTAGGAATCCCAAGCACACTTTGATCCTTGCAAATTTGCTTCAAAATTCTCTCTCCTATGTGTCCTAGCCTCTTGTGCCATATTTCCAACTCTGATAGGGTTTGGTCTCTATAACTGAATAGTGCTATATTCTTTGTCTTCAATTTCAAAAGTAA
>MU260053.1:837500-915000 GCA_020310875.1 Ceratopteris richardii
AAATTTATGAAAAGGGCAATGGCTACAGATTATGAACTTGAAACTTGGGACCTAGTTCTATTGCCAAAAGAGAACAAAGCCATATGTCATAGATGGGTTTTAAAATAAAACATAATTTAGTGGTAGCATAATCAAGTATAAAGAAAGAGAGTTAGCAAAGGGGTGCATGTAGAAAAATGGGATTCACTACAAAGAGAAATTTAATCCTACATCTAACATGGCTACTCTTAGATCATTTATAGCACATGATGTAGCAAAAGGATGCATATTGCATCAAATGGATGTCAAGAATTCCGTTCTACATGATCTACCTAGCTATGAAAATCCAAAGCGCCGAAGATATGTCTTAAAAGTAAAGAAAGCCTTCCATGGGTTAAATGGGTCCCTCATGCATATCATGCAAGAATCGTGTACAAGTTAATTTCCATTGGCTGTTGCAAATCACTTAGTCTAGGTAAGAAAGAGTGTTGATGGGATGTCTATTGTTGCTATTTTTGTTGACGAATAGATTACTAATTATCACAATTATATGGCATAGAAGCTCTAAATATTTTTCTCATGCAAGAATTAGAATAAGATCTCTAGGCTAATGGAGTAACTTTCGGTGATAGAAGTTATACATATGGATAGAGGTGTATGGATTTCAGAAAAAAATAGTATGCATTGATTCTGCTAGAAAGGTATAATAAGGTTAATCATTTCAAGACTACTGGGTCAAAAATTAAAATTTGAAATTGGATTTTTGTATAGGTAAAGCTTTGAAAAACACTACCATGTAGAGGAAGATTGAGAAGTTTGATATATCTCATAATAAGAAGTCTAGATTAGAGTTAAGATGTAGGAGTTGAGTGTCAATTTATGCAAGTTATCTGAAGGCCATGTTTGTGCATTAAGATGATCATAATGCTATGTGAGGGCTATTTTGGACGATAAAATATTTTAGTAAGTTGATCTTGACATACAACTATACACTAATTTAGATGGAGACGGAAGTGTTTTAGATAGAATATGTACTAATGATTTGGTGTTTTCATTGGGGAGTGTTATGTTATCACATGGAAGAGCAAGAAATACCCTAACATTTATTCTATCTTCTATAAAGGTTGATTGTACAGATGTTGTAATGGAGGGCCATCTGAGGTTTCATGGTTTGGTTGTTACTTGTACTTTGGGAATAGAGATCCAAAAGCTTTTAACATCTATTTTGAAAATATTAACAACATATAAGAAGCAAAAACCTCCTTTTTTTTCATTCTAGCACAAAATAGGTAGAGGTGTACTATCATCTCTTAAGAACAAGATCTTAGTACGTTATATTTTTCTTATTCATGTGAAGACATATGAATTGATTTTTTATATTTTTTTGCAAATCACTTGGATGAGATAAGCTAAAGTAATTTCAAATGATGTTTGAAGTATGAGAGATGATGTTGAGCTTGAGGGAAGTGTTAAGATATCAAATTCAACAGATGATACTCTAGGGTCATTTTTTTTTCTTTTATCTCTATATTGTGTGGTAGTTACACATATGTTCAAGAGATATTTTCATTTGAATTCATCTAGATATCTTACCTATTGAGAGTGATGACATATTTCTTGTCCTAGCTCACTCACTAGTGTTTATTAAGTTTTTCTTATGTTACAATTTTTGTTATATATTGGAACATCTTGTTATGTTGTATTGAGATTATTCTCTTTTGTATTCATTTGTACTAGTACTAGTGGAAGAAGATTTTTTTTTATGCCTCCATCATTGTGTGCTCCATTCTTCTTGTTTGTGAGTTTGTATGTGTGGCAGAGCTCCCCAATCTCTTTTCTACCTCTTGAGATTTAGTAGTTTGTGTATGCTAGTGTTAGTTTGAATGCCAAAGTTATCCAATTGTTTATGTGAATGTAAAAGCATTAGCCATGATGGATAATTATATACAAACCATGACAAATACCATGAAAGATGATATATTCAAACATACATAATAGAAAACTATGCGATACAAAAATATTCAAATTCGATTCATTATGCTTTTATTTAGTAATATTGGAAATCTTGTACTTTACTTTGATAGGCTGATGATTTTATCTAATTTGATGTTGTTATAGGTTGTGATTCGGTGAATAACATGTTTGCCATTGAATTTAAAAGCTATAAAGTCAAGGTTATTATTGTATATGAGGGTGGTTTTATATAACTTTTCTGATAATCATAGTTTATTTTTGCTAGTCTATTGTTTGTGTAGAAGCTCCTGCTTCTAAAATATGTTAGTGCCATAGCATAAAGGGTAGAATCCAATGTCATTGTTTCTAGATTTAGTGTATGAAGTGTATCTCAGTAACGTTTTACAAAAAACAATTCTCTAGCACACATAGAATTGGGTCTCACCTACATCTTGCAAAAATGCTACATCTGCTCTAAACAAAATATGTTATTTAAGAAAATAGAGATGATAGCCTTTAATTTACTAATGACTTAGCCCAAAATGCATGCATATTGTAGATCACTTGCCATCGTATTCTTCAATTACTTTCAAGGGAGATCCATTCTTGAGACTATCGCTAATGTTTGGGAAGGTCTGATTTTGCTAAAGAGTCTGCTCAAGATATTCTTTTCTTTAAGATTGACTTCGACAAAGCATAGTGAGACTTCATTCTCTAATCTCTAAAAGACCAGGGCTATGATCGGAAATTCATTAAGATGATCTCTACATTGCTGGGAAATGCATCAACATAGATAAACATCAATGGCCAATTTTCTCAAGCTATTCAATTAAAATGTTCTATCATGCAAGGATGTCACTTGGCCCCTCTTTTTTTTGTGATTGTTGTCGATGGTCTCAATTGCAATATGAATCATAATGCAAGCTTAGGTCTTATTCAAGTCCTCTTTCTTCCACTCAATCAAGATCAAATGATCATGAGACCCTTTGTCGATGACATGAATGCTTTTGTGCATAATGATCCCACCGGCATTGATACCTTTTGGTGTTGCCTAAATACATTTTGTGAGGCATCAAGTTCCAAAATAAACCACTCTAAAACCACTTTCAGGGTTGTTATTGGGCATTCACCTCAAATTTTGGTTGACTATTGTTGTCAATTGATCCCCAAGGGACAAATCTTTCACTTGTTAGGTATTTCAATGGGATTCAATATTTTGATTGATCATTGATGAAGTGGGCTCTGTCTAAACTTGACGACAAGTTAAAAGGTATGTAGATCAACCTAGGGAGATGAGCTATGGTGGTTAACACATTCCATCTTTCTTCCATTATTTAGTTTCTCTCTTGTTGGAGATCAAAGAACCAAAAGATTGTCAAATTGGAAAGAATTTGCAAAAACTTTCTCTGGATTGGTGACCCTCACACAAGGGGTGTCGCCAAAATTAATTGGGCTATGCGCATAAGCCGAAAAGATCAAGGCGGTTTGGGGATTCTTGGCATTGAAGGAATGTCCAATAAACTAGTGGCCAACTGGTTAGTTAAAGCTTGCAGCAACAGGGATGCCTCTTGGGCCAAGCTAATTTTTAGAAATAAGAACGTTCTTAGACTTGTGGGACTTACAGGGTGGAAGGGTCTAGATCTTCTAGCTCTTTTGTCCTCCCCCTATCAGGTGACTCCTAGAGGCTCGAGCTTAGTTTGCTTCTTACGGAAGAGTTGGAACAAGGTGAAACAGTTTGTGAAGATCAATGAAGATTGGAAATGGGCAGTTGGTATTAGAAAAAAATATCCGATTTGGTTCCCTATCAAGGTCATCAGAGGTGTTGAGCCTTGCAACCTCCAAAAAGCTAGGAAGCTTTGGAACAAAGGTTTTCATTTTTGGAAACACGTATGGAATCACAAAACATGCCAATGGATTAGATTTGAGGACATTGATATGGTTAGGAGAGTGGACTATGAAGAATGGTGCTTGTTGCAAAGCATATTCGATTCTTGGGAGGGCTCAAGGATTCACCTCCTCATCGGGCATGAATTCCCTCACCTTGAGGGTCTTAGATGGCACAACAGCAATAGTCTTGATAAAATTCTGAGTAGAAGAATGTGGACTTTCACATCATGCTTAATTGGAGATGATGTCTAGATTGGTCGAGTTTTAGGTGGATCTCAAGTTCCATTCCCTTTGGCATCCCCTCATTGAGATTAAAAAATTGGTTCTTATGTGCTAAATCCTCCATTTGGGAATTTGGACCAATGTAAAAGCTAACAAAATTTGTGGAGCCCCTCCATGGTGTAAAAGATGCCTTCGTGGAAATGAGGACTTGGGACACCTCTTCTTTTCTTGCCCCAAGTCAATGTTGGTCTAGCGGGCCCTTGGGAGAATCACATTACTACAGGAACAAATCAACTGGAAACAAGTCATATGGGGTGAAGTGATCAATTGTTCCTCAAGATGGAGGAATGCTATAAGAGGTTAGACCCTCTAGAAGATCTAGAAAGAGAGGTATGCCACCAACTTTGGTAGCCCTCCTAAAGAAGGTTTGATCGAAAAAATTCTTTTCCCTTTTAGGCAAAAGAATTTGCAATTGTAAAAACCCCCCCTTTTTAGACACCATAGAGTGTTTTTTTCTTGAGAACAACAAGATTAAAAGCAAGTGGGCCCCTTATGAGAGAGAGAAAAGAGTTATCAACCTTCTATGTAATATTTTCTAGCAAGTTTTGAGCAACTCCTATTTTGTGGGATTCAGAGGATCCCACGGGTATTAGGTGTGTTCTCTTGTAAAGTTGTTATTTTTAGTAATTAAAGTTTGGGAGAGTAGGCTATTGCCAAACTTTCTTTTGAAAACAACAATCACATTCCCTTTGTATTGTGTGATTGTACCTACAAATCAATGGAAGTGAAAGGAGAAAGTATGTCTGAGCGGGGATGAACGCAACACAGAATATAATTGTACTTGTGTGCTTCTTCTCTCACCGTAGTGTCGGCGATACACTGCTTTAGATATAAAAAAATGACTACACTGATTTAGCGTGTCGACGACGAAGTACCATAGCTCATTTTTACGTGTGCTTATTCTTTTGAGAACAGGGAATGTTCTGTACGTCAACGCTTTCCTTAAGGTCAACGTGTGTTTCACACTTTTGAGGCACGTGTCTCCATTTCTTAGACTCAAATGTCTCACTTTCGCTGATGTCCGAAGGGTTGACTCAGATGGTTTACTGAAAATGGATACCACTACATCGCACTAATCCCACATGAGAATTTCTTTACAATCTTCTAACATAGAGTGGATTCAGACTCAGCCGCAGTCGTATTGCTGCTCAGGCTCAGTCCAATAGTTGGAAGCCATGTGTAAGAGTCTCAGTCCAATAGGCCAATAGTATTGCTCAGGCTCAGTCCAAGAGTTGGAAGCCATGTGTAAGAGACTTGCAATGAACTATTCACATTAGAGGATGGAAGAGGCACGCTCAATCCAATAGTTAGAAGCCATGTGTCAATAGACTTGCAAGATGCTGACTAGACACGTCACGCATACGCACACAAAATGACGACCGTACAAAAGATACTCTAATCTCCGTCCATTACTTGACTTCATGGCCTCCAAGATACATATCTGCCTTCATTTCTACATATCTACCTTCATAACATGTACACAAAAGCCACAAAGCATTTCTGCATAAAAACAAACTTATGAATCACCATAAATACATAATTTATCATTAACATGTGAGAAAGCAATGTTCTGTATAAGTACCATCATTTGCATAAACATAACTGAACAACCATGATGGAAATTTTAACCTCGTCATATATTAATGTAAGCAACAACAATGTATAATGCATAAATGAGAAATATGTGCAAAGAGAAATGATGATAGTGGTACAAGGCTTATTCTTCAAAGGCTTATTCTTCAAAGAAGACAAGCCGAGAATAAATTCTCTTGTGTAGTAGCCAAAAAGTGTTTGACAATGTACTTTCAATATTTTAAGAACCAAATTTTGATATCGAAGAACACGTTATGGTCAAATAACAAGAGTCAACCATGTGAAACCAAACTCAACATGGACCAATAGGTTTCTAACTATTGAAATCTATTGAATTCAACCATACAGAGCCTAACCGTCGTAAGATTTTCCATTCGTGATTGACATTTCAACATCATTATAGTATCTCTAGATCAAATTCACATGAACACCATAGGTGCATATCCACATAACCACACATGCCAGAGATGTAAGAAAAGAAATGAAAAATCATCCTATATCATGTGTTGAGCTTCATACCTCAACATATTTGATGCACCATGTATTGGTAGCAAAGGACTTGCAAGAAATTGTGTACGGTGTTCAAAGATGTCATTCTACAACTACATATTTTACCAACAAAGTAAAATGTTGGAGGTGGTGTTAAGGATGTTATAGGCTTTATTTTTGTTGCAATTTGTGGATTCGCTATGTCAAGTGCACTATTAGAGCTTCTGACCACTGTGGAGAAACTCTGATTAGACAATAGGGATGTAAAAAACATGCCTTGATTGATTTTCCTATCAAAAGCATACTTTTCCACATATTCACTCATCTAAAATAGCTCATAAGCTCGTCACACCCTCATCATTTCATATCAAGAAAGAAATGTTGGTTGTGCTGGTTTCTCTAAAAGCAATCAGAGAGTAAGTATATTTAAGAAGGTGGTTTGATGGAGAGGATTTCTTAAACAATCAATGCTTTAAAAGAAAAACTCATCGGTATGTACAAAAAATTTTGAAACGTTTCACTTGTGTAGACTATAACTAATGAGCTACCTAATTCTTATCAAGGTTTTGTTTCTACTATTTTTTTGATGATGGAAGAAAATCCCAATCTCTTGTTATTCCAAAGCTTGACCTTGTGCTATCACTAGAGCATCAATCAAGGAAATTTAGCTCTGTTATGCATATTTCATGTAAAAATATTAACCACAACTCATGAATCACTTGAACAATGAATAATCTTGAATAGTCACCTAAGTGTGTTGTATACATTTACTAATGATGCTTCTTATATTCAAGCTGCTCTTTTTATTACGAAACAATTGGCATTTGTATTTATCTAGTTTAGTTACCTATTGCATCTTTATATGTTTGGTCCATGAAATATATATACACACACAGACATACATGAATACCTGCATGCATACATACACACATGCATACATACATACATACATATGTACGTACATGCATAAATACATGTACATGCATAAATACATACACATACATACATACTTATCTTGTAGTGACTATGATTATCTCTAACATCTTATACATATTTGGTTGAAGCAAGCAACATCTCAATCAAAAATCCTGATCTAGTTGAGTTGTAAAATTGGTGCACATGTCCTTAGATATTATGCACCACTTTTCTAAAGATGGGGGTAATTTTATAAGTCTATAGTGCATGAATGACAATATTTTTTCCGAATAATATTTGTTGAATTGATTGAGTAGTTTAATATCATAATAATTTCATATCGATGTAATACCCATTTTGTTTCATAGATGAATGATACCTTGTAAAACCTTGAAGAGGTTCAACTTGCTTGATAGATGAAAATACATAATATCCCCTAGTTGGGATTATTTTTTTTGGAGTTAGACATCTGCGGAAGCACCCGAACAACACAAGGAAAAGCTTGGAGCACAACACACAGTACTGAATGTATTACAACTAAAATGTACAAAGATAAGTAGCCCATTAAGGCAATAGGCATATATACAAGCTGGGGAAAAAACCTCCTAAAGAGGGAAAAAAAAGTGCCCTGATAGTCCTAGAGTGTTCACACACATCACTACCTAAATATATTAACAAATCCCCCCTGGGAGTGATGCGGTGAAGAAGGAGTTGGCACTCATGTATAAGGAAGTGCCAAGCTATGTGGAATCAATCCACAAAAGTATGTGAGCCCAAAGGTTTGTAGAAAGCTTCAAACTTCTCCCTTGGTAGAGCCTTCGTAAAAAGGTCCGCAATGTTCTCTTGCGTGGGCACATATGCCAAGCTGATCTCTCCAGCAGAGAAACTCTCCCTGACATAATGATAATGCACCTCAATGTGCTTAGTGCGAGCATATAACACAAGGTTCCTCACAACTGCCAATGCACTCTGATTATCAGTGAAGATGGTGGTGGATGAAGATTGACCAACACCCAAATCAGCCATAAGGCATCTGAGCCACACACACTCAACAATCATTGTGAAAGTTGTCCTATACTCAGCCTCACAACTGGAAGTGGCCACAGTAGACTGCTTCTTGCTCAACCAAGATAGACATGAACCACCAAGCATGAAGCAAAAGCCACTAGTGGACACACGAGTGTCATAACAACCAGCCCAGTCAGAGTCAGAAAAAACATGCAAATCTAGCGATTGTGATCCCCCTTGGGATAAACAACCCAAGTAGCCAAGTACCACTCAAGTAGCGAAAGATGCACATAATTGCGTGCCAATGCTTGACACCTGGGCAATGCATAAACCTGCTCATCTGTGAGATAGCAAACTGAATATCTGGCCGAGTAATGCATAAGTAAATCAAGCATCCAATAGCCTACTGATAGAGGATAGCATCAAATGCATCTCCAGCATCATGAAGACTCAATCATAAACCTATCTCCATAGGAGTGGTAATAGGCTTACAGTCATCAAGGCCAAAACACTGTAATAATGTGTCAATATATTTCGTTTGACACAAAGCTATTCCACCATCAACTTGCATAAACTGAATGCCCAAATAGTGATGCAAATGCCCCAAATCAGACATCTCAATGAGGCATACAAATCAGCTATAAAATCAGCAATATGCCTGTCATGAGGACTAGTGAGCAGCATGTCATCAACATACACCACAATGATCAGAAGCACATCATTAGCACCCTTAACATATAAGGTGCTTTCAGTTGGACTGTTCTCAAAACCATGTGCAATGAGATAGGCATGTATCTTTTCATACCAAGCACGTGGTGCTTGCTTTAAACCATATAATTCCTTCTTTAACTTGCACACCTGGTTTTCATGCCCTTTCTACACAAAGCCACGGGGCTGAAAAACATACACTTCTTCATGCAAGTCACCATTCAGAAATGTTGTTTAAATGTCCAACTTATGTACATTCCAAACATGATGAGCTAAAAGTGCACATATGCTATGAACAGTAGTCATTCAGCAAGTAGGAGCAAAGATTTCATCAAAATCAATGCCTCTTTCCTATGCATAACCCTTTGCAACAAGCCTACTTAGTGCCAATGGCCTTCTTGCCAAGAGGCAAGTCACATAAAGGCCAGGTACCATTTTTCATGATAGCATCATATTCAGATTGCATTGCAGCCATTCAATGTTCATAATTTTGTGCTTCATCAAACGAAACAGATTAGTCTCATCACAGAGACTAGAGGCATCCATGGCGTAGCAATCTGATGCAAAAGAGGCACTATGAGAGCCTGATCAATTATGATATGACAGAGGTGCATCTAATTTGTTGTCACGTGAAGTCTGCACCAGCCATTTTGGCATAGTTTTTGCCTAGTCAATATTAGCTCTCTAATCAACAAGTGCATCATGTAAATCTGCATCAAAAATGGAATGATTTGCATCATCACATGAAACCTGCAAAGGCTAAGAAGTTGCCTTATTAGGACCAGCACTAGACTGCCCACCTGTAAAAACAGGCAACAAAGTATCATACATGTCTTTGGAGCTAACAAATGTCTCCTTAGTACATGAAAGTAAGGGCTGAATAGCATCTTCCACAAAAACAACATCACGGCTAACCAAAATGTGTTTAGTCTGTGGATGATATAGATGATAGCCTTTGCTTTCAAAATTATACCCAACAAAAATACATTTTACTACTTTATCATCCAAATTTCTGCAATGTTGTTCAAGCACTAATGCATATGCCAAACAAACAAAAACACGCAGATGAGCAATAGATGGCTTGCAACCATGCCAAGCCTCATATGGACTGATAGACTATAGCACTTTAGTGGGACACCAGTTAAGTACATATGCTACACACATAACAGCCTCAAGCTAGAAACTATGTGGTAAAGACTGACTCTTGACCATACACCTTGCCATCTCCATGAGTGACGTGTTCTTCCATTCAGCAACTCCATTTTGTTGAGGTGTATATGGTAGTGTATACTGTTGTTTAATCCCACGTTCATCCAAAAATGCATTAAAGTTAGAAGACATATATTCCCCCCCTTGATTAAAACGGAGGGTGCCCATTTAACATGCTGGCAGATTTTCAGCCAAAACCAAAAACTCTTTGAAGCACATGAATACTCGGACTTTGCTTTCAATGGATACACCCATGCATGCCTGGAAAAATCATTGATGAAACTCACGAAGTAAATATAGTTTCCAAAAGAGGATGTCTGCATAGGACCATATACATCACTATGTACAAGCTGCATTTTTTGAGTAGCCCCAATTGAACCATCTTTTGGAAAGGAAAAACACTACATTTTGCCCAAAATATAGCCTTCACAGACATGTTTTCCGGGTGCCTCAAGTTTGGGCAAAGATGACACCATTTCAGATTTTTGCAGGCGTAGCAAACTAGCAAAATTCAGATGACCAAAGCGTGTATGTCAAAGCTTTGCATCTGACATAGCCTGAGAATCATGTATTGCACATGCTGAATCATTCACAAATCTTTCATAATCTATGAGATTATACAACCCACAATATAAAATGCCAAAAGCAATAATCATGTTGCCATTTGACAGATCATGAATTGTACATCTGTCATCAACAAATTTCACAACCAAGACAATCTTGGCTAATGAAGAAACAAATGATAATTTTTTCTTGATCTGTGGCACAAATAAAGCATCTGACAATGTAAAAGAACTACCATCAGTAGTAGTAGTTGTTGGTGCATGTAACAGTATTCCCTGTAGGGGCAAGCTCAAGTGAAGAGAAGAAACTGCGATGTGAGGTAATATGTTTGGTCGCCCCACTATCAAAGTACCAAACATCTGATTCTACTACAGACATGCACTGCTCATGAGAAAATGGGTCAAAACTGCAAACAGTAGTAAACACCCATTCTTCATCCTGCACAAGATTAGCAGACTCTATTTTCGGTGGAGGCCTCTGCAATAACCATTCCAGCCTCTTTCTTCTTTGCCTCTTTAGCATCCAATTTTGGATAGCTCTTAATGACATGATCATTTGCTTTACAATATTTGCAAAAAAATTTCTATTTTTTTTATTTCTACTCATCTTTGTCTTCCTTCTTGAACGTGCAACATTTGTAGATTTCTGCTTACTAGTAGAAGAGCTCCATTTACGTTTGCCCTCCTAACTAGCAAGGAAAGATTGATCTGCAACATGCATAATAGACATGTTCTGCCTATATTGGTCTTCCTGCAACAAAATTGAAACTAACTCTTCAAATGTTAAGGCATTTGGATTGCCATTCATCATCAAATGAAGAGTAGAAGCAAAACTCTGATATGAGTTGGGAAGACCATTCAGAACAGTCTACACAAGTGAACTGTCAGGAAGGACTTCATCTACAAAGATCAATTGTTCTTTCAAATCCTTGATCTTTGTTAGAAAATTGTCCATAGAATCACCTTCATTCATGTGCTCACTCTCCAACTATTTTCGAAGGTGAGAAACAAAAGCCTCATTCCTAGCTTGGTACAATGTGATAAGTGTATCCCAAGCATCCTTAGTTGTTCTGCAAGAGTGAATGTGAGGAATAATGGCACGTTTGACAGACAAAGCTATCAATGCATGTGCCTGAGCATCTTTGCCATCCCAATGAATTTGCTCTACAGTAGGTGCAACAAAAATAGTAACACGAACAAGAATCTACAGAATATCACCATCTTCAACACCATCTGCATCAATGTCAGTACCTGTATTTGCAGTACTTGTATTCATAAGTGTAAGAGGACGTCTTTCAACACCCTGTACAATATTCCATAGTCCTTTTGTGACCAATACATGATGCATCATATAAGCCCACAATGGATAATTGGTACCATCCAACTTATCCTCAATAGCCAACATACGGAATACATCACTGCTTTCAGTCATGGCCACTAACTAAAATACCTTGATGCAAAAAAATGATTGTATTTGAAAAGTTTGAATAGAACTACCCAAGCAAGTTATGCTAGACCTATAGCAGACTTTGGGATGCTTACATTGGCGAACCAAAACTGGTATATATCTTTGGCACAAAAAGACAATATAGCTTGCACAAGCATTGCAATAGTGCATTCGGAGGCGATTCCAAGACTGCAATTGGAGAGGTGTCGACAATGCCCTAGATGAAGCGATGACCTACTCTGATACCAATTATTAGGGTCACAACCCACAATACTGAATGTATTACCACTAGAATGTACTAGATAAGTAGCCCATTAGGGAAATAGGCATATATACAAGCCGGGTGGAAAAAACCTCCTAAAGAGGGAAAAAAGTGCCCCGACGGTCCTAGAGTGTTCACACACATCACTACCTAAATATATCAACAATTTCTTCCTATTAACTAATCTTGTCTAGATTTAACACAAAGTTTTCTACTAGGATACTTAATCCTAATGAACTATATTTTATAATTCAATTACTATCACAATTCAATATGCTTCCATATAAGATTCAATTCATGATATTGCACTAGTGCAATTCTATGTGCATTACCAATGATATGGTTTTGCATCAATGTTCTGTTAAATAAGAAAGATGAGTTTTGAACTTATGTCATATAAGTGATTTATTATTTTGTTCTTGAGAAGCCTAGGTGTTTTCTTTAATTAGAATATCCCTCTATTGTTTTATACATGTTTCAAACTCATAGACTCTAAAAACCATGTACCCCTAATTGATAGGAAACTCTTAATAGCGTAAACCTTGATTTTCTCGGCCATATTTGAAATGGATTTTGATGTTATTAAAGCATTTTACTTATGAGAGTAGAATGTAATGTTCTAATACTTATTATTGCCACCCTTAGTATTTTTTGTCCCCCCTAGGATTTATAGAGATTTAGTGCTTAGATAGAAATCATATAGCATGGGGGCAAGCAGTAGTACCTGCTTTCCCACTAGAATATGATTGTTATAACAGTGTGTTTCTTTAGGTTTCAATGTTGTTGCGATAGATCTAAAATATTTAGACTCTTCTTAAAGAGATGCATTGATGGAAACCTGCATGTCTTCAAAATTGACATCAACATTATAAGAAATCAGGTTTTGAAGGATTTCTCTATAAACGACTCAACAATGTATCTCAAAAGTACCACATCAACTAGGGAAATAATCGAGGAAACTCTAGAACTTGGGGAATTATTGCAAAATTATAACATGATAATTAATGTAGATTTATGGATGCACTCGTTCCCAAATTTATTTAATGGCATCTTTTATGAAGTATATCTGAAGTTTCATCACAACAAGAAACTTCGGTTTCACAATGATCACATCCAAATTGAACTTCAATACCTTAAAAAACATTCACTTATTAATAGTATGGACAAAATTGTGAATACCAGCATGTTTAGTTGTAGACGATTCATTCATTTGCATACTTTAGAAATGTTAAACTCTCGTGAACATGAAAAATTTTCATTGATGAAACTAAGTCCGTTAACCAATGGTAACCAATATTTTACACAAGTTAAATGGTAGTACGTTTGTGACTAGGAATTTTCCTTCATTGGTTCCTTTATGGAATTCACACAAAGAAGAATTTAGATGGATTACCAATTCACATAGTTGTGTTTTTTTAGAAATTACTAATATAGTTGATCTCTGTTTAAAACAATTGCAAAAGGGTTTTAAGTATCTTGTCTTAAAACTCAAAAGCAATCTAGCTCTTTTGTAAAAATAAACAATTTTGATTTATCCGGTTCATTGATAGTATTTATGATTTTTTTATCAGTTTTCCCAATAGGATTTTCTCTTTTGTTGCTTTTGATATTAAATATTATTGATATATTTTGGTCGTGACGTATATAATCACACTTAGTGTTGGAGGAGATGGATGGATACCTCAAGGAAGTGAGGTGGTATTGCTAAAACGTGCTTTGTACCTGCCCTAATACACTGCAAAGTTATATAGTAGGCACTTTTATCTTGCAAATGACACCAAGAAAGTACCTATGTACTTGGGAGTTAATTCTTGAAACAATTGAATCAAAATAGACTACCTCAAGAATAGTTAGTGTCACAAAACTTATTATTTTAGTCCATACACCTGCTGGTTCTTTTGCTCAAAGCTCACAGTACGGTAAAAATTGATGAAATTCCTTTTGAGGGAATTCAATTAGCTTAGATAGATAATGATTACAAGTGGAATCATCTAAAATAATAAACTATGCTCTGAGAAATAAGTTTAGCAATCCAAAGCTTACCCTCGATTTTTTAGGGACTAACCCATAGATGACCAGTGAGAACTTCGAAGAAGATTTCTCCCATACGGCTGAACCAAATTGTTTGTGATTTTGATAGCACAAAGTAGACTTCAAGTTGGTTCCAATAAGCCAAAGATTATAAAAAATGGTTGAGTATTCACTGATACATGACCAGAGAAAGTTGCCTATTCTAAGTAGTCATAACAGAGAAGCAGACAAAGATGTTCAATGAGCTATATGTATTATATGAGATGATACATCATTGGCATTGTAATGATGCTCAATGATGATGGACTGAGTGAGCTATGGTATGAGCCACTCAACTTCTACAAATGTTCAAGAAGAGAGCTCTGAATGAGGCCACACAGTGTCTTTTATATGAAGTTCTTCTAAGTTTAAATTTGAATTAAAACTTGGCTCCAACTAAAAGTGACTCCAATAATTCAGTAGTTATTCTCTCATTTGAAACTCGTAACTAATATTCTTGCTAACTCTAGGAGATACAAGCCTTTACATGATTCTTCCAAGATTTTAATCTTTTACAATGGTAAATGACCAAGTGATTACAAGCTAAGGTTCACATGCATCATCAAGTGAGAGTTGCACACATTGTCTTCTAATTCAAGTGTGTAGGCTTGATCATTTGCACCAATAGCTCCCCTTCAAGCCAAACATCTTGGCCTGCATTGCTTCATCAATCTTCTTGAATATCCTGCAATCCAATCATGGTTTTAAACCTGCAAAGCTTAGTACCATCAAGTACGTTGGTACACCTGCTAGTTCTTTTGCTCAGAGCTCACAAGACAGTAACAATTGATGAAATTCCTTTTGAGGGAATTCAATTAGCCTAGATAGCTAATGATTGCAAGTGGAATCATCTAAGATAATAATCTATGCTTTGAGAAATAAGTTTGGCAATCCAAAGCTTACCCCCGATTTTTGAGGGACTAACTAGTAGATGACCAGTGAACACTTCGAAGATGATTTCTCCTAGGTGGCTTAACCAAATGCTTTGAGATTTTGACAACACAAAGTATACTTGAAGCTGGTTCCAACAAGCCAAAGATTATAAAAAATGGTTCATTATTCACTGAGATATGACTAGAGAAAGTTGATTGTTCTAAGTAGTCATAACAAAGAAGTAGACTGAGATGTTCACTGAGTTATATGTATTATATGACATGATTGTACAAGATCATTGGCATTGTAATGATTCTCAATGATGATGGAATGAGTGAGCTATGGTGTGAGCCACTCAGCTTCTACAAATGCTCAAGAAGAAAGCTCTGAATGAGGCCACAGAGCCGCAAGATTCTTATAATGTCTTTAATATGAAGTTCTTCTAAGTTTGAATTTTAATTCAAACTTGGCTCCAACTAAAAGTGACTCCAATAATTTAGGAGTTATTCTCTCATTTGAAACTTGTAACTACTATTCTTCCTAAAGCCATGAGATACAAGCCTTTACAAGATTCTTCTAGGATTTTAATCTTTTACAATGGTAAATGACCAAGTGATTACAAGCTAAGGTTCACATGCATCATCAAGTGAGAGTTGCACACATTGTCTTCTAAATCAAGTGTGTAGGCTTGATCATTTGCACCAACAGCTCCCCCTCAAGCCAAACATCTTGGCTTGCATTGCTTCATCAATGTTCTTGAATATCCTGCAATTCAATCATGGTTTTAAACCTGCAAAGCTTAGTACCATCAAGTGCTTTGGTTAACAAATCAGCACACTACATATTTGTAGATACATATGCTAATTGAATCCCTTTGCTCAATAGTTTCTCTCTAACATAGTGATAGTGCACTTCTATATGCTTGGTTCTTGCATGATAAATGGGATTGGCTGCAAGATGCAAAGAACTATTGTTATCACCAAAGATCATTGGTGAATGAGTGTGAAGTCCCAAATCTGAGTAGAGCAATCTAATCCAAATGGCTTCTTGTGTAGCATTTTCTAATCCCCTGTATTCAGCCTCTGTTGAAGATAGAGCAATAGTTGGTTGCTTTTTAGAAGACCATGAGATGGACTTATCACCTGCAAAAGATAAATATCCACAAGTACTTCTTCTGTCATCCTTACATCCTGCCCAATCTGCATCTGAGTACAACTTTATATCCAAATCTGATGTGTATGGGAAGTAAAGACCTTGATTTTGAGTGTTTTGAGGTACTTCAAAATTCCTTTAGCAGCTTCCAAGTGAGCTGCTCTAGGTTTATGCATGAATTGGCTCAGAACACTTACTCCATAACATATATCAATCCTTGTTAATGTTGCATAGTTTAGACTTCCAACTATGCTTTGATAACCTGCAATGTCTTCAAGCAAATCACCTTCATGAGCACTCAATTTATGATTTACCTCCATAGGGGTGCTAGCTACTCTTGCATCCTCCAAGTGGAACTTCTTCAACATGTGCTACACATATTTCCTTTGAGTGATGTAGATTCCAGAGTTAGTGTATACTAAATCAACTCCAAGAAAATATTTCAAAAACCCTAGGTCACTGATTTTGAACTCCTACATCATCTAGTTTTTTATTTGTTTGATGCCATTGGCATCACTACCTATAAGAATAATGTCATCCACATATACACATAAATATATCATTTCTGAATTACTCCTCTTGTCAAACAGAGAAGAATCTGCCTTGCTCATCATGACTCCTTGGTCTTGAAGATAGGTTGTTAGCCTATAGTTCCATGCCCTAGGTGCTTGCTTTAGACCATAAAGAGCTTTCCTCAATTTACACACATGATTTACGTTGTTTGGATCTTCATAGATAGGAGGTTGAGCCATGTAAACCTCCTCTAAAATCCACCCATTGAGAAAAGCATTTTTCACATCTAGTTGATACATATTCCAATTTCTAGATGCAGCTGCACTCAGCAATACCCTGATGGTTGGCATCTTAGCCACAGGTGAAAAAGTTTCTTCCAAATCTTCTCCTTGGGTTTGTGCAAAACCCTTAGCCACAAACCTAGCTTTATACCTATTTATGGATCCATCTGAGTTTCTTTTGATTTTGTAAATCCACCTAGAACCAATTACCTTCATTGATGCTTTCTTGGGTACTAGCTCCCAAGTGTCATTATCTTGGAGTGCTTCTATTTCTTCATCCATAGCCTCTTTCAATTCTGCTTTGGTACTTGCTTCTTCATATGAAGAAGGTTCTTCAAGTGATGAATCCTTAGCAAGATAAATAGAATGCTTAGTGACTAATGAAGTATCATACCCATATCTGATTGGCTTCTTACTCTCTCTTTGTGATCTCCTTAAGGCTTGGTTGGATGACTCAGGTATGTCCTCCAACCTCTTCATCTTGACCTTGCCTTTTGATTTCCATGCTTTAAATTTTTCTAAGTTGATGGTTTCCTCATCATCTGATTTGATGTCTTCAATTGTGGTTGGCTTCTCCCTAGTGAGGCTTGGAAATTCTTCTTCCAAGTCATATGGCAATTCGACCTTCTTGCATTCACTTTCAAACCAAGAATCATTCTCATCAAACACATCTCTACTGACCATAAATCCTTTGTTGGATGGATTATAAAACCTGTATCCTTTTTTATTTATATCATAACCTATGAAGATGCATTTCTCTGCCTTAGGGTCTAACTTACCTCTGATTTGAGATGGAACATGCACATAAGCAACACAACCAAATATTTTGCAATGTTCAAGTGATGGTCTCCTACCATGCCATGCCTCATAGGTGGTCATCCCATCAAGGGACTTAGAAGGTAACCTATTAATAAGATAAGTGGCAGTAGAAACACTCTCTGCCCACAAGTAATTAGGCAACTTCTTTTCATTAAGCATAGATCTAGCTGCTTCCACAATCAATCTGTTCCTCCTCTCTGCTATTCCATTTTGCTTAAGAGTATATCTAGTAGTGATCTCTCTTTTGATACCTCTATCTTGCAAAAATGCATCAAACTCATTGGAGAAGTACTCAATCTCCTCTCCTATGCTTTCCAATTGATCAGCTACATCTTTCACCTTAGTCACAAACTCTAAAACATTCTGCTTACGTTGCTTCTTTTGAGTAGTAAACTCCATGCACAATTGATTTTTCCTAGCTCTTGTATTGGAGGAAAAATATGAAGATAGAGTATCCCAAGTCTCTTGGGAAGTTTTGCAATTCCTAATATGAGGAAGAAGGAAGTCAGAAATAGAGTTAAGTAGATATGACCTGGCTAAAGCATCTTTGGCACAATATGAGTCTTTCTTGCTCCTCTCTTGTAGGTTGATCTTTGCTTCTAAATATGGGCATCTCTTCATCTCCTCATATGTATCCATTGAGACTCCTTCCTTGTAGATAGGTCTTCATTCTCAATGAACATTCTGGATAATTATTCCTATCCAACTTATCAATGAAAGAAGGGAAACCATCTCCCATTTTACTTCAACTTGCTCTGATACCACTGTTGGAGGAGATGATTGATACCTCAAGGAAGTGAGGTGGTACTGCTAAAACGTGCTTTGTACCTACCCTAATACACTTCAGAGTTATATAGTAGGCCCTTTTATCTTGCAAATACACCAAGAAAGTACATATGTACTTTGGAGTTGATGCTTGAAACAATTGAATCAAAATAGACTACCTCAAGAATAGCTAGCATCACAAAACTTGCTATTTTAGTCCATATACTTGCTGGTTCTTTTGCTCAGAGCTCACAGTACAGTAACAATTGATGAAATTCCTTTTGATTTGGAACTCAATTAGCTTAGATAGCTAATGATTGCAAGTGGAGTCATCTAAAATAATAAACTATGCTCTAAGAAATAAGTTTAGCAATCCAAAGCTTACCCCCGATTTTTTAGGGACTAACCAGTAGATGACTAGTGAGCACTTCGAAGAAGATTTCTCCCAGATGGCTGAACCAAATTCTTTGAGATTTTGGTACCACAAAGTAGACGTCGAGATGGTTCCAATAAGCCAAAGATTATAAAAAATAGTTGAGTATTCACTGAGATATCACTAGAGAAAGTTGATTGTTCTAAGTAGTCATAGCAGAGAAGTAGATAGAGATGTTCAATGAGCTATATGTATTATATGACATGATTGTACAATATCATTGGCATTGTAATGATGCTCAATGATGATGGACTGAGTGAGCTATGGTGTGAGCCACTCAGCTTCTATAAATGTTCAAGAAGAGAGCTTTGAATGAAGCCACACAGCCGCGAGATTCTTACAATGTCTTTTATATGAAGTTCTTCTAAGTTTGAATTTGAATTCAAACTTGGCTCCGACTAAAAGTGACTCCAATAATTTAGGAGTTATTCTCTCATTTGAAACTTGTAACTAATATTCTTCCTAACTCCACGTGATACAAGCCTTTGCAAGATTCTTCCAAGATTTTAATCTTTTACAATGGTAAATGACCAAGTGATTACAAGCTAAGGTTCATATGCATCATCAAGTGAGAGTTGCACACATTGTCTTCTAAGTCAAGTGTGTAGGCTTGATCATTTGCACCAACACTCAAGACTATCATGGCACTTTTTTTCCCTCTTTAGGAGGTTTTTTCCCCCTATCTTGTATATACACTCATAACCCTAATGGGTCACTTATTTAGACATTCATTTTGTAATACATTTCAGTATTGTGTTGTTCTTCAAGGTTATTCTTCTTTTGTGTCTTTTTCTTGTGATTTCATAGACCTCAAAATTCAGCAATTTCTATCAGTGTAGGTCATCACTTTCTATAGGGCATCATCAACACCATTTTGGCCACAGTCTCATAATCATAGAAAGATCGGTAAGTATACTTGGGTTGATAAGAAGTTCAAAACTACTTTGCTTTACGGCATTGAAATTTTGATTTGAGATCATTTCACCTCCAAATGCACTATCATACCGAATGTGCAAGCAATTTTTTCCTTTTGTGTCAGACATGTATACATTTATCGGTTCACAAATGAAAGCAACTTGAAGTCTATTATAGTTCTAGTAGAGCTCGTTTGGGTATTTCTGTTCAACTTTTTGAGATACAGATATTTTTTCACATTAGGGTATTTAGTCAACGGCCATGGCTGAAAACAGTGATGTATTCCATATGTTGGTTAGGATAAGTTGGATGGTACTAATTATCACATTCTAGACATACATGATGCACAATGTATTTGTAGCAAAAGGGCTATGGAATATTGTGCAGGGTATTGAAAAACATCCTACTAGACCTACAAATATAGTGATTGAAGGTGATGTAGATTATGTTGAAGATGATGTTCTTCGATTTCCTAGTCGTGTTGTGGTTCATGTTGCAGCTAGTGCAGAGAAACTTGTCTGGAATGATAGAGATGCACATGCACATGCATTGATAGATTTGTTTGTCAAACATGCCATTATCCCTCATATTCACTCTTTCAAGATAGCACAACATGCTTGGGATGCTCTTACAACATTATACCATGCAAGAATTGAGGATTGTGTTTCGTACCTCCAACTATGAGCATATGAATCAAGGAGATTCAATGGACAATTTGCCAAGATTGACTTGGTTGTCAAATTTGTTGATGACAGATGTATAGTTCATGATCTCTCAAATGGTGATGTTATCATCACTTTTGAAATTTTATGTCATGGGATATATAAGATCATAAATTATGCAAAATCTCAAATTAATTCAACATATGCAGTTTATGTTTCTCATGCCATTTCAGGTGCAAAGCTTTGTTGCGTATGCAAGCTTTGGTCATCTAAATTTTGCGAGTTTGGTTCACCTAAAAAAATCTATAATGATAACCTCTCTAGGCAAACTTGAGGAAACCTCTAAACATGTCTCTAAAGGGTATATTTTGGGTAAAATGGAGCATTGTTCCTTCCCAAAAGATGTTTCAATACGAGATGCACATAAATTGAAGCTTCTTCATAGTGATGTCTTTGGTCTTATGCAATCACCTTCATCTAGGAATTTTCTATACTTAGTAACTTTGATTGATGAGCTTTCTAGGCATACATGTGTTTATCCATGAAAAAAATTCTGAAGTTTATGTGCTTTAAACAATTCTTGGTTATCACTGAAAATTTATCAGCATGCAAAATGGGCACCTTCCATTTTGATTGAGGGAGGGACTATAATTCTCTTCATTTTCACACATTTTTGGTTGAGTGTGGGATAAAAACATTAGTGTACAGTGCCATATACACCTCAAAAAAATGGAGTTTATAAGAGGAATGATATGTATCTCATGGAAATGGTGAGGCATATGGTCAAAAGTCAGGCTTTACAACATAGCTTCTAGTGTGTGGAGCATATGTACTTGATAGATGTCCCACCAAAACATTGCAATATATCACTCCAAATGAGGTTTGGCATGGTCGCAAGCCAGCTATTGCTCATCCATATGTTTTTGGTTGTTTGGCATATGCATTAGTGCCTAAACATCAATGCAAAAATGTATTTTTTTTGGGTACATTGACAAATTAAAAGGATATCACTTGTATCATCCACACAATAAACACATTTTGGTTAGCCACGATGTTGATTTTGTGGAAGATGCAATTCAGCCCTTACTTTTATGTACCAAGGAGACATTAATTAGTTGTAGATCAAGCTTTACTGGCTAGTCAAAAGGGCGAAGGTAAATGGATCTCTTCTACTAGTAAGCAAAAATCTGCAAATGCTCCACATTCAAAGAAGGAAGACAAAGATGAGAAGAAATCAGAAAAGTAGAAATTATTTTGCAAATACTGTAAAGCAAATGAACATGCCATCAAGAGCTGTCAAAAAGTGGTTGCTAAAGAGACAAACAAGAAAGAGGTTGGAATGGTTGTTGCAGAGGCCTCTATATCAAAAATAGAGTCTGCTAATCGTGTGTGGGAAGAAGATTGGTTAATTTCCTACTGTTTGCAGTTTTGACCCATCTTCTCATGAGAAGTGCATGTCTGCAATAGACTCAGATGTTTGGTACTTTGATAGTGGGGTGACCAAACATATTACCTTGTAGCACAGTTTCTTCTCTTCACTCGAGCCTTCCTCTATAGGGAATACTGTTACATGCACCAACAACTCCTCCTATCTTATTATGGGAGTTGGTAAGATCATTTTGACTACTGCTCATGGTAGTTCTTTCACTTTGTGAGATGCTTTGTTTGTGCTAGGGATCAAGAAAAATTTGTTATCAGTTTTTGCATTAGCCAAGATTGGCTTGGTTGTGAAATTTGTTGATGATAGATGTACGGTTCATGATCTGTCAAATGGCGATGTCATTATTGCTTGTGGCATTTTATGTCATGGGTTTTGTTGCTCTAGCACAATGGTGAGAACCACGTTAAGAAGCTCCACCTCCTTAATGTCAATCCGTGGAAGAGATAGGAGTGATATGAAGATCGTGAATGTGAGATGAAGTGAGAGTGAAGGTGAGAAGCATAAAGATGCACACACTTATACACACACACTACGAAGAGACAAGCAAGACACAATGAAAGGTGAGAATTCAACTCTATTACTCAAGAACACTCTTACAAGCTCAAAATAACTCTAAGCTCTTCTCTACTCAAACAAGCTAACCCCCAAAAATGAGCTCTCTAGCTCTTTTTATAGATTCTAGACTAGTTTTGACCGGTTTCACATCTATTGACCGGAATAGTTAAAAAATAGGTCCTAGATGCTATTTGAAAGGGTAAACGGTGTCTAAAAATAACCAAAATTGATACGCTCATTCTACCTAAGCTCCTCAAGCTCGGGGAGTCCTCGGCTTGCACAAAATAGAGCTATGAATTACAAAAAGGGTTTTTCTATATTTCATATGTTACAATAGTGATGAAAATCACTGTTGGAGGTTTTTGAAGAATATTTATAAAACATAATCTTTGAAAATTGATTCAACTGACTCCCTGCTCTGTCTTTACATGCTTCCGCGTCTTCTGTGGCTCTGGCTTCTGCC
Source organism: Ceratopteris richardii (assembly GCA_020310875.1). Classification (NCBI taxonomy): domain Eukaryota; kingdom Viridiplantae; phylum Streptophyta; class Polypodiopsida; order Polypodiales; family Pteridaceae; genus Ceratopteris; species Ceratopteris richardii. The sequence goes on from MU260053.1 coordinate 860,738, forward strand.
AACACCCCCCTCCCTCTCGCTTCTATCGTCCGCGACAAAACCTTGTTGTGCGGTCTGTCGGATGTAGTTCTGTAGTAGTTCCTGAGCGAGGGTGTGTTCTGATATTCGAATGCCTCGGGCCAAATCTGCCTCGAGTTTCTCCCAATCAATTGGTTGCGGTTCATCGGGTGGTGGGAGTCGATAATGTGTGGAATAAACCATCTGTTCACAGGCGAATAATTGAAGCAAATGTGTGGGCCTGCTGATGAACACTTCTGAATGGTATTCCCAGAAACCGGTTGTGAACATTTCTTTGAAGGTTTGCTTGTAGCACGCCGGTAGGTATTTAATTCTGCAATGCCAAGCATAACACACCCGTAGCGATGGTGTTGTACTCATATCATATGCAAGATCTAGATTTCCATGCTCGAAGCTCGAGGTGTTTACATGTGGTGCCTTGACGCATCTGAAGACTTTAAAAACCAATTGCATCATGTCAAAGATTTTGACAGTCATATGCGCTGCTATATCATCCATATGTTTCAAGCGAGGGAGCCAGTGACGAATTGTGGCCATCATGTATCCGATTGTAGGTGGTCCGGTAGGTGGCCTGAAGTACGGGTAGTTTAGCCAATCCTGGCACAGCTTGTTATTTTGTATTTTAATGGCAAAGGCCTTCCAAGACCGGCGACGTGGCACTGGTCCCCAACATGGGTTGTATTTTAAGTGTAGTGGCACCTTAACCCAAGTACTCATCATCTCAGGATATTCTTGTAATAGATCCTTGCGCCAATCTGGTTGAAAGATTTCTCCGTGCTGCGCATCTGGTGGCAAATCTTCTGGCTCAAATTGAGTAGCGTGAGATGGTTTCTTGCTGTTTCTTTCTCTATGGCCAATTGATATTCTGCCATTAACATAAAATAAGGTTTATACTGTAGCTCATGCCCTGATATGTATCTGCGCGGGGCCAAATGAGCAAAGTATGGCGACTGTAAAATTCTTTCCTCAATCATTACCATTGCGTGCAACTGCGCCTCTACTCGTGCTGAGTGGGTTGTTCCAAGCTCTTCAATTGTCTTCATCCATGCGGGAGTTGGAAGTTCGAAAGTCGTCTGGCCTTCAGTCATGACGCGTCCGCCTGGGATGGCTTGTGGTTCATACTCTTCTTCAAAAGTTTCCTCCACCGGAATAGTGACTGTATCTTCCTCTGCTGGTAGGTCCGGTGGGGAGTCTGGTCTAGGTGGTGCTTCATATACTTCTATCCATGATTGAAGAGTAGATACCTGGGCCCGTAGTGCGTTGAGTTCCTCTAGGATGTCAGGAGATGGGTCCGTGAAAGCTGGTAGTCCTTGTTGTACTGGTGCTCTTAGCTGTAATATCTTGTGTTCATCTTTGAGCTTCTGAAACTCCTCGTTCATGCTGTTGTAGTCATCTAACAATCTGACATGATCTTCTAACAACATTTTCATTGATTCTGAGGGCACGGCCTTAAAGCGACTAGGGCTTAATGGTTGGTCAGGTTGATCAAGGGCAGCTTCTAAATTTTCTCTGTTCTGCTCTTGTAAGCGCTGGTTTTCTTCTTTTGCTGGTCCCAAGTATCTTCTGAGTAAGCCCATGTTCCTAGTAAGAGTCGCGTTACGAATTGTCTATGTCCTTAACAAATTATCGAGATCGGTGACAGCTTCTTTCGTCTTTTCTTCACTTTCTACTTCCAGTTTATGATATGCCTCTCGTAGTTCTTGGTAGCGAGTATTCAATGAGGCATTCTCGATCGACAATGAATTAAGCTGCGACTGTAAGTCGTTGGTTGTCCTCTGCAGCGTCTGATAATTATGTCCAAGAGATGTGAACTCATCTCTTACTTGAGCCATGCATGTGAACATCTGTCGGAATGCGGTATCTACAGTGGGTGATAATATTAATGGTGTGCTAAGCGAAGATGCAGTAGGTGTAGATGCAAAGGGAATGGGGAATGGGGGTGGGAAAGTGGATGTTGTGGTGATTGTGGAAAATTGTGGTGTGCTTAAATATTGTGGTGCCACAAATGAAGAGAGTGGAGGTGCAACGGGTGGTGATATATCCATATCGCTGGATGTGGTGTCGAGTGCAGTGACTGTGAAGAGTGGTGTGATCGTGGGTAAGTGTGTGGGTGTAAATACAGGATTTACAAAGGTTGAAGAGTAATTTACAGAGGGGTTGTCTAGGACGGCTTGGTGGAAAGGGGAAAGAGGAGTTACGGTGGGTCGGGGAGGTGAGACTAGGGAGAAGGTTAATGGAGGTGGGAATGGGAAAAGGGGTCTTGGAGGTGTGGGGAAGGATGGAAAAGATGGATGGAGAAATGGGTTGGATAGAAAGGTGGATGTGTTAGGGGGTAGACTAGGTTGAGTGGGTGCGGGAATTGTGGGATGAATGGGAGTAAGGACGACTTCTGCTACTCCACCGGAGAAGGAGGATGTTGTTCTGGGAGAAGGAGGGTGTATGGGGGAGACTGGATGGATGGGAGGTGAAGGAGGAGCGGTTGGGGTGGTTGGTACTTCGGTAACTGTGGTAGTATGTACAACTGTAGTACATGGTGGGGAGTCGATGATAATGGTGTCTTCTGTCACTGAGCCTTCAGGGACAAGACGTGCTTCCCTGGCCTGTTCTGAAGATTGACTGCCGGTGGGTACCCGAATGTATTCACCAGGTTTGGTTAGTAGGCGGATTCTACGAGGGTCATACTGCGGTAACGGTTTCCTCTGCAAATAACGTAAGGCTTCTGTGGATCCCACTGATTTGACAAGTTCTCGGAAGCCTCTGATGTAAACTTCTTCAAAACTGCCTGAGACAAGTTCTTGTTCTATAAGTGCTTGGCTCTCTTCCTCAGTCAATTTCTTACGCGCCCAAACTTTCTCCATGGTTCGATACAATTTTTTGGTGGGCTGCTTCGAATGTTTCTTCTTCGTGTGTGCTCGTGTCACCTTGGGTGTCGGTTTGTTGTCCTTGTTCATCTGTTTGCACATGTTCTTGGGATTCATGAGTTCCCTGACTGGCTTCGTCATCGCCTTCATCTTCGTCGGTTTCTGTTCTTTCTTCCTCGGAACTAGACACTACTTGTCCTTGTGGTTGATCTCGCGGTGTGGTAGGGTAGCTGGGCCTTTCATATTCCTGAGAGAAGATCTGGCCTTCTGAAAACTGAAATTCATTGGAGAAAGCATCTTGCATTTCGAAATCAAATGTTGTATCTATGGGTTCCGCTTCCAAGTTGGGTATCGGAAAAGAAAAAGCTTCCGCACCAATAGTGGTGGGAACTTCTGCAGCAGTGGTGGTAGGTTCCTGAACTGATGTTGCCTATGAGGTAACTGCACTGGTAGTGCTTTCCGTTACAACTGGTCTTGATAACCGTATGCGAATAGGTTGTACTGTTGGAGTGGATTCTGTCGGAGACTGCTCTGGAGAGGGTTGTGGTGTGGGTGATTCTAGCACCTGAAGGCAGGGGATGGTTCCTCTCATTCGCTTTCCTGCTCTTCCTTTGCTAGCCTTCCTAGCTTTCTTTGTGGTTCCTTTAAATGCTTTCAGCTCCTCGCTTGTCAATGCACGTTCGATCGGCAAGTCATATGCTAAGCACATATATACAATCCTAGTCAGCGCGCAGCATCCATTGATGACCTTCTTTCTTTCCCATCTATGTTGGGCTAAGTAGAGCTGATCAATTATCCAGCTCGCCAGATCAACTGTTTGAGGTCCAGTACATGCTAAATATAAGCCAAACCATATGTGCTTGTGAGGCATTGTGAATCTGTCATGAGCGGGGAAAGCAAAATGTTGCATGCATATCCTCAACGGTTTAGATAGCTCAGGTGTGATTGTTGAAATATCTTCCCACTTAGTAACATCCCCACGTTTCATTGAAGTATTCGTTCCATGAATCTTAATGGAAGCTCTAATCAAATCTTTAGAAAGATAAAATCTTTTATATGGTGGATCGTTCACTAAGGATGGCAAAATGAAGGTGCCAGGCAAATCTTTGTTCTCCGAAGTCATCAATGTTGTGACTAAATAGTAACATTTGTAGAAGTCAGGTTTAGGCAAAGGGTCGTTGAAATACTCTATAAACCCTGCTCTTGCCCAAACATGCGTTAGGTCTTCTGTGTTCTATAGTTCTTCGAACTCTCTGGAGAAGAACTGATATTTGCCCCAGGTATGGTCATCAAACGTCAAATTGGCTTCAAAGATAAAATCGGCATCCGCCAATGGTCCTGTTAGCCCTTGAAACCAATGAGAATTGCGATGAATCTTCTCCGTATAACCTCTAGGAGGATCGTCGATCGACATAGGTCCGAGAAATCCTTGGAATTCTAGGGACTGAGCTGTAGGATGGGGCTCCGCTAGTAGTTCTCCAATATTGGCCCTGGGTGCACTGGGGCCAGCTTCTGATGGTCCTTCTGCCTGCATGATGTATGATGCGAGTGCGTAGTAGATCTGCTACATAAGATTAACACATTAGTATGGAAATTAATCATGATCCCATGAAAGTGAGACCGCAATTCCCTTCCATAATCGATGTGTAACCCGTGTAGCCGAGTGTCGTGATGTGGTTTATGGAATGATTTCTTGCAAACTAATGCAGGTCTCTAGACACCTACATGCTTCATATGATGCATACATTGCTTAATGAGGTGTTATTACAGGTGATGTTGGGTTATAGTGTGTGGATTTGTACAAGGTTGAGTCGTGAATGAGTTATTACAAGGTTGTAGATTAGTCGGGGTGGGAGTTATGTTAGATAAGGGGTTAGGAGAAGACTTCTGGATACGTTTCGGTACCCACTTCCTAAGAGTTTGTGATCGGGTGATAGGTCTCTGCGGAGGGACAAAAGATAATATCGGATTTGGTGGTATGGAGGGTTGAAGAGATTTCTGAGGGGTATATATTACATGGCTTGAGGGTTGAGCTATTATACACTGTTTGGCCACCCAAATCTGCATGGGTGTGGGTCAGTTCATAAGGTACTTCTTGGCGATCCAAATCTGTCGAATATTCGTACTCGTAGAAGAAGGTCGAAAAGATGTTGGATATTGACTCTGCTTCTTCCTTGACCTCTTCTTATCCCTGTCTACATCATTGAGAATTGTCGGTGGTTTCTGTCCTTTTGGCATCCATATTTGTCTCGTGCCGCTTGCTTTGTGATACTGATACTGCTGCTTTCTTTGTGTCGTCTGATATTGTCGTCGGACTGGGTTCCTTCGTCATGGTTGACTCTTTTGTGGTTGAGGTTGAGAGGTCCGATGGACACTCTGCTTTGGAAAAGAAGGGAGGTCCAACACTTGCAAAACCTGCCCATTAGGAAGTGCTCCATTTTGTACTTTTAATATAGGCCAGTCCGTAGTAAGTGTGGAAGGATGGGCACTGCAGGGTGTTTTGCCCATGTGGACGCTGATGAAGTCCACCTGACCGCTGATAGTGTCCATTTGACCAAGCGGTTGGGTGGTTGCCCCTTCTAATTTGCAGGAAGCCCAAGGGAAAATCTCCTGACGTCCTTCTGATTGACAATTGTCCATCGCCAAGCCCGAGTGGGTTGGTGTGAACGTAGCGTGACTGATCTGACCAAAGATCTTCTGGTCTTCCGTAGCATGCATTTCATAGGGTCTAGGGTTACAAACCTCAGTCGAAATGCCATTAGGGAAGTCAAGCGGTATCACTCGCTTCTGATCTAAGGTTCCAATCTGCAAGGAGCTTTGTCTAAGATTTAGGTCCACTGAGTGATCGTATAGCCAATCTTGGCCAAGGATTAGGGGTTCTATCAGGTCCTCGTCATGGCACACTAGTAACTTTACTATCAAGGTCACTTCATCTATGAGGATAGGAAGGTCCACCTCACCCATGCAAGGGGTTTCCATGCCTCCTAGCCCTATGAGGTATGCCTCAATTGGCCGCATTTCTATTTTTGAGTCCTTATAGTGGGACCATCTAATCGCACTAGTCGCAGCACCTGAATCAATTAAAGCCCTATGCTCTTGGCAAGGGTTGCCAAGCTCCTCAAGCTCGAGGACTCCTCGGCTTGCACAAAATGGAGCTATGAATTACAAAAAGGGTTTTTCTATATTTCATATGTTACAATAGTGATGAAAATCATTGTTGGAGGTTTTTGAAGAATATTTATAAAACATAATCTTTGAAAAATTGATTCGACTGACTCCCTGCTCTGTCTTTACATGCTTCCGCATCTTCTATGCCTCTGGCTGCTGCCAACAGGTTGTATAAGCTCATAGACTATGAAAGATCTGTAAATGATTTGGCATGTGTAGTACATGATTCTTAGGCTATGTCAGATGCAAAGCTTTGGCATGCACGCTTTGGTCATCTGAATTTTGCTAGTTTGCTATGCCTGCAAAAATCTGAAATGGTGTCCTCTTTGCCCAAACTTGAGGCACCCGATAAACATGTATGCGAATGCTGTATTTTGGGCAAAATGGAGCGTTCTTCCTTTCCAAAAGATGGTTCAGTTCAGGCTACTGAAAAATTACAGCTTGTACATAGTGATGTCTATGGTCCTATGCAGACACCTTATTTTGGGAATTATCTTTACTTCGTGACTTTCATCAATGATTTTTCCAGGCATCCATGGGTATATCCATTGAAGGCAAAGTCCGAAGTGTTTATGTGCTTCAAACAGTTTCTGGTTTTGGTTGAAAATCTGTCAGCATGTAAAATGGGCCCCCTCCATTCTGATCGAGGGGGGGGGGGGATATATGTCTTTTGACTTTAATGCATTTTTGGTTGAACATGGGATAAAACATCAGTGTACACTGCCATATACACCTCAATGGAATGGAGTTGTTGAATGAAAGAATAGGTCACTCATGGAGATGGTGAGATGTATGGTCAAGAGTCAGGCTTTACCACATAGTTTTTGGCTAGAGGTTGTTACGTGTGCAGCATATGTGCTTAACAGGTGTCCCACTAAAGCACTGCACTCTATTACTCCATATGAGTCTTGGCATGGTCGCAAGCCATCTGTTGCTCATCTGTGTGTTTTTGGTTGTCTGGCATATGCATTAGTGCTTGAACAACATCACAGAAAATTGGATGATAAAGCAATAAATTGTATTTTTGTTGGGTACAGTTCTGAAAGTAAAGTCTATCGACTGTATCATCCACGAACTAAATGCATTCTGGTTAGCTGTGATGTTGTTTTTGTGGAAGATGCTATTCATCCATTGCTTTCATGTACGAAGGAGACATCTGTTAGCTCCAAAGACATGTATGATACTTTGCTGCCTCTTTTTAGAGGTGGACAGTCTAGTGTTGGTCCTCATGAGGCAACTTCTCAGCCTTTGTAGGTTTCATGTGATGATGCAAATCATCCCATTTCTAATGCAGATTTACATGATGCACTTGTTGATGAGACAGTTGATATTGAGCAGACAAAAACTATGCCAAAATGGCTGGTGCAGACCTTGCATGATAGCAAATTAGATGGACCTATGTCATTTGGTACTCGATCAAGCTCTCATAGTGCCTCTTTTGCATCAGATTTCTATGCTATGGCTGCCTCTAGTATTTATGATGAGATTGAACCTGTTTTCTTTGATGAAGCACAAAATTCTGAACATTGGATGGCTGCAATGCAATATGAATATGATGCTATCATGAAAAATGGTACCTGGTCTTAATGTGACTTGCCTCCTGACAAGAGAGGCCATTGGCACTAAGTGGCTATACAAGCTGAAGCGTAAACCTGATGGAATTGTTGATAGGTATAAAGCTAGGCTTGTTACAAAGGGTTATGTGCAAGAAAGAGGCATTGATTTTGATGAGACCTTTGCTCCTACTTGCCGAATGACTAGTGTTCATAGCATCTGTGCACTTGTAGCTCATCATGATTGGAATGTACATCAGTTGGACATTAAAACACTATTTCTGAATGGTGACTTGCATGAAGAACTGTATGTTTTTTAGCCCCGTGGCTTTGTACAGAAGGGGCATGAAAACCAGTTGTGCAGTTTAAAGAAGGCATTATATTGTTTAAAGCAAGCACCACGCACTTGCTATGAAAAGATACATGCCTATCTCATTGCACATGGTTTTGAGAACAATCCAACTAAAAGCACCTTATATGTTAAGCGTGCTAATGATATGCTTCTGATCATTGTGGTGTATGTTGATGACATGCTGCTCACTGGTCCTCATGACATGCATATTACTGATTTTAAGGCTGATTTGCATGACTCATTTGAGATGTCTGATTTGGGGAATTTGCATCACTATTTGGGTATTCAGTTTATGCAAGTTGATGGTGGAATGGCTTTGTGTCAAATGAAATATATTGACACATTATTAAATCATTTTGGCCTTGAAGACTATATAAGCCTATTGCCACTCCTATGGAGACAGGTTTACGATTGAGGCTTCATGATGATGGAGATGCATTTGATGTTGTTCTCTATCAGCAGGCTATTGGATGCTTGATTTACTTATGCATTACTCGGCCAGATATTCAGTCCGTTGTCTCACATATGAGCAGGTTTATGCATTGCCCAGGTGTCAAGCATTGGTAGGTGGTTAAGCGCATCTTTCCCGACTTGAGTGGGACCCGGATTGGGTTGTTTTATCCCAAGGGGGGATCACTACCGCCAGATTTGCATGCTTTTTTTTATAGTGATTGGGTTGGTTGCTATGATACTCGTGTTTCCACTAGTGGTTTTTCCTTCATGCTTGGTAGCTCATGTATGTCTTGGTTGAGCAAGAAGCAGCCTAATGTGGCCACTTCCAGTTGTGAGGTTGAGTATAGGGTAGCTTTCACAGCTACTATTGAGTGTGTGTGGCTTAGACACCTTATGGTTGATTTGGGTGTTGGTCAGTCTTCTACCACCACCATCTTCACTCACAGTCAGAGTGCTATTGGAAGTTACGAGGAACCCTGTGTTCCATGCTCGCACTAAGCACATTGAGGTGCATTATCATTATGGTTGCTTCACATAAACCTCGTCTTGCAAATCACCATTCAAGAAGGTTGTTTTTATGTCCAACTGATGCACTTTCCAACCTTGATGGGAAGCCAATGCAACCAGGGTACGAATGTGTCATGCGTGAAGTAGGTGCAAATGTTTCCTCATAATCAATGCCATATTGTTGTAAATATCCTTTGGCAACCAATCTAGCTTTGTAGCGATCAATGCTACCATCAGATTTTCTCTTAATCTTATAAACCCACTTTTTACCAATGGCATTGTTTCCTTTTGGCAATTCACATAACTCCGAAGTACCATTCCTATGTATGGAATCCATTTCCAATTGCATAGCACTCATCCATTGTGGATCGTCACATGCATCTTCAAAAGAAAGTGGCTCTTCATTAAATTTTATAGCAATAAGAGAATAATCCACAAAATTACTTGATGCATGGTGAGAGCTTGATCTTGTTCTACCAAGTAAAGGTGCACTCAATTTGCTATCCTGCAAAGTTTGTTTCAGCCACTTTGGCATAGTTTGTGCACTCTTGATAGACATGCGTTCATTATGTAAAACATCTTCAATATGTACATCATATGTGGGCTGAATTTCATGCTCATTTTTAGCCATATTTTGACGCGAATGTTCAGCCATATGTGGCTGGAAATTTCCAGCAGTTTGGACATTTTTTTGCTGACATTTTCAGCCATGTTTGTCTGGAAATTCTCTACATTTTCAGCCCTATTTGGCTAGAATTTATCAGCCCTTTGAGCCTCAGTTAGCTGGTCTACATGGCCATAGTCAAGCACACCATTTTGGAACAAAGGCATGAGTGTATCGAACACATCTTGTGAGCTAACTGTTGGCTGTTTTTTGCATTCAATTAGAGGAAAACTGAATTTTTAGCAAATACCACATCTTGACTCACAATAATTGTGTTCTTCAATGGATGGTACAAACGATATCCCTTACTTTCAGCACTATAACCAACAAATATACATTTCTTTGCCTTGTCATCAAGTTTGTGACGTTGTTGTGATGGCACAAGAGCATATGCCAAACAACCAAACACACGAATATGACTAACCATAGGCTTATAACCATTCCAAGCCTCATAAGGAGTAATGACTCTCAATGCTTTTGTAGGTCAACGATTCAACACATAGTTTGCACACATGACCGCTTCCATCCAAAACTTATGAGGAAGATGCTTTCCTTTAACCATACATCGTGCCATTTCAAGTAGAGTTCTATTTTTACGTTCGGCAACACCATTTTGTTGAGGTGTATATGGCATTGTACATCGGTGTGAAATACCTCTTTCATGAAGAAAAGCATTAAACTCATGTGACATGTATTCACCACCACGATCCGTGCGTAGAGTCAAAAGCTTTTGTGAAGAAAAATTTTCAGCCATAGATAAAAATGCTTTGAAGCAAGAAAATACCTCAATCTTTGCTTTCAAAGGATACACCCATGTATGGTGAGTAGCATCATCAATGAAGGTAACAAAATATACATGCTTCCCAATAGATGGAGTCTTGACGGGAGCACATACATCACTATGAACAAGCTGCAATTTTCTTGTAGTGTGTGTATGACTATCTTTTGGAAAAGAAGCACGATGCATTTTTCCAAGAATGCAACCTTCACATGCATGCTTTTCAATGGACTCAAGTGTAGGCAAACCAATAACCATGTCCTTCTTTTGCAAGTAAAGCAAACTATTGAAGTTCAAGTGACCAAAACGAGCATGCCAAAGCTCCATTTCAGCCATGGAAGAAGTATGAGCAACCAAGGCATTCGAGGCAGCCCTCTTGTATGTATCCATGCCATAAAAACCATTACATAATGTACCAGACATCACGATAACATCGCCATTGCTGAAATCATGAATCATATACTTATCATCAAGAAAGTGTACATGAAGTCCAGATTTGGCAATCAATGGAACTGAAATTAAGTTCTTCTTGATATCAAGCACATACAATGCATTTTTTAAGAGAATCACACCTCCATTTGCAACGTTAAGCTCAATTTCTATGTAGCTCAGTGATGAGTAGCATCAATTCAGGAAGACGTGAGGATGGTATGAAGACCTCAAGCAAGTGAAGGCACAAGTGCGTGAGTGAGAAGCACACTAACATGCACACACATACACACACGCGTGCACACACAGTAAAACAAAGAGTGAGAAGCAATGGAGTTCTTAGATTACTTTCAAAAAGCTCATACAAGTTCAAAACTATTACAAGCTAACCTCAAAAATGAGCTCTCTAGCTCTATTTATAGTTTTTTACTAGGTTTTGGCCGTGTCTAGACCTAGTGTCCGGCCTAGTTAAAAATTAGGTTCTCTACCCTATTTGGAGGTTCAAACGAAGTCTAAAAAATGTGAAAACTGACAGGTAGGTACTTCTAAAGCTCCTCAAGCTCAAGGACTCCTTGGCTTGCACAAAATGGAGCTACAAAATTATGAAATGGTATTTACAATGATTGTTAGTGATGAGAATCACTATTGTAAAGATGTTGATTTGGAAAAATTTGAAGGGCCTATCTGCCAGATTTGCGTCGACTGCTCTGTCTACTTAATCCTTCACCTTGCTCTGACTCTCTCCGCTGGCTTCCTTGTCTAGTCAGTCCTTGGGTGCCCATACTGCTCTCAACACCCCCCCCTCTCTCGCGTCTGTCGTCCTTGACAGACCCTTGTTGTTGGGAGTGTTGGATGTAATATTCCACAACCTGAGTGGCAAGCTGATGTTCTTGTATGCGTAGTCCTCTGGCCAAGTCTATCATCATACGATCCCAATCAATTGGTCCTGGAATGTCCGGATGTGGCAGACGTAACTGATCTGCATGGATCGCTTGTTCTACTGCGAATAGATGTAGCAAATGTGTGGGTCTGGGAATGAAAATTTTTGAATGATATTCCCAGAATCCCGTAGAGAACATTTCCTCAAATGTCTGCTTGAAGCATGCGGGTAAGTACTTTATTCGTGCATGCCAGGCAAAGATTATAGTGACCGAGGGAGTTTGGCTCATGTCGTAGACTAAATCCTTGTTACCTTGAGAGAATCCAGGAGCAGAGATGTATGGAGCTTGTACCTTCCGAAAGGTTTTGAAGACAACGGTCATGAGCTCGAATATTTTCATACACATTTTTGTTGCTATGTCAGGTACATTATTTAGACGAGTAGACCAGTGTCGAATTGTTGATATCATGTAGGCTACGGTTAGGGTCCCTCGAGGCGGAGCAAAATATGGATAGTTAACCCAAGCCGAGCATTCTTTATTGTTGCATACCTTGATCGCAAATGCTTGCCATGATCTGCGAGATACCACTGGGCAATAACATGGATTATACTTGATATACAGTGGCATGGTTGCCCAGGTGCTCATCATCTCAGGGTAATCGGTTAGTAGACATGCACGCCAATTAGCCCGCACGTGCATCTGTCGGTAAGTCCTCTAGCTCAAATTGAGTGGCAAATGTGGGCTCCTTCCCTGTATGTCTTTTAACTTCTGCATTATAATCATGTAGCAAGACAAAATAAGGCATGTATTGCGACTCTGATGTTGTGATTAACCGTTGGTGGGATAGGTTCTGAAAGTAAGAAGACCGAAGGACAGTTTCTTCTAGATTTGTGAGAGATTGCATTTGCACAACAACGCAATCATCATGTGTCTTACCCACTTTCTCGACCCTTTTGACCCAATCTGGAACTTGAATTTCTAAAGTGTCATGTCCTTCCTCTGTAGTCCGACCACCGGGTGTTGGCATTCGCTCGTACGGCTCTTCATAGTTGTCATCGACGGGGATTTCCACCACTGTTTCAGGTTCTGGTTCTTCAGTGGGCGAGGGTGGCCTTTCATATGGTAAGAGGCGTGCTTGGAGTTCTGCCACCTGTTTCCGGAGGGTCTCTACTTCTTCTGTAGAGTGTTGCAAGATTACTGGCTCCTGTTGAGCTGTGGGGGCACTGGCTATCTGTTTCTTTAGGTCTGCACATTCAGTCTCTAACTTTTCATATGACTCCAAGAAATTTGCATGCTCCTCAAGTAAGATGCGAATGTCTTCCGATGGGACTGCTCTATACTTGGTAGGGCTAATGGTTGCGCCTGCAGTTCCTTCCATAGTCGCTTCAAAGTTATCTTGGTTTTGTTGTTGAAGCCTCTTGTTCTCTTCTAGTGCTGCTGCCATATGCTTCCTTAATAGCCCAAGGTTGCATCTGAGTGTAGCATTAGATATCATTTGCGCTTGGAGCACTGTTTCTAGTTCCTTGACTGCTTGATCATCTATTGTCGATGTCTTTGATTCCAATTCGGAGTGAGCCTGCTGTAAGGTGGTATGCTCGGTTAGGAGCGTTTGGTAATCAGCTTCAAGAGTGGTGACTCTAGCTTGCAGACGTTGAGATTCTGTCTGGAGGGCCGTAGTGCGTTCTTCCAATTGATGGTATTCTTGTTGTAGTTGATAAGCACACTGAAGTAATGTCTTGAACGTGCTATTTACATTATGAGATGCAAGGGGAAAAGTTTGAAATGCAGGGGAGGTGGGATCGGGGAGGGAGGTAGTGAATGCTGTGTGTGCCAATGATGTGGTGAGTGGTGAGGTGGGGGGTAGTGGAGGGGGAGAGGGTGGAATTGTGGGGAGAGGTGCTGTGGTTGGTGAAATGTCCATTGGGTCAGACAGAGTGGTGTATAGGGGCTACCTTGTAGGTGGGTATGGTAGGTGAAGTGAGTGTGGTGTTATCATCCAATTTCCTGAGATATGTTTTAGGCACTAATGCATATGCCAGACAACCAAAAACATGCAAATGAGCAACAGATGGCTTGCGACCATGCCAAGCCTCATATAGAGTGATGGACTGCAGTGTTTTAGTGGGACACTTGTTGAGTACATATGCTGCACACATGACAACCTCAAGCTAGAAACTATGTGGTAAAGCTTGAATCTTGACTATACACCTCCCCATCTCCATGAGTGACCTGTTCTTCCATTCAACAACTCCATTCTATTGAGGTGTCCATGACATAAAATGCCAGAAGCAATAATCATGTCACCATTTGATAGATCATGAACTATACATCTTTCATCAATAAATTTCACAACCAAGCTAATCTTGGCTAATGCAAAAAATGATAATAGATATTTCTTGATCCTTGACACAAATAAAGCATCTGGCAAAGTGAAAGAACTACCATCAACAGTAGTCAAAATGATCTTACCAACTCCCATGATAGGATAAGAGAAGGTTTTGGTGCATGTGACATTATTCCCTATAGGGGCAGGCTCGAGTGAAGTGAAGAAATTGCACGCGAGGTAATATGTTTGGTTGCCCCACTATCAAAGTACCAAACATCAGAGTCTACCATAGACATACACTGTTCAGGAGAAGATGGGTCAAAACAACAAATAGTAGTAAATGCCCATTCTTCATTCTACACAAGATTAGTGGACTCTGTTTTTGGTGTAGTGGCCTTTGCAACAACCATTCCAGCCTCCTTTTTCTTTGCCTCTTTTGCAGCCAGTTTTGGACGGTTCTTTATGACAAGATCATTTCCTTTGCAGTACTTACAAAAGAATTTCAGCTTTTTTGATTCCTTCTCATCTTTATCTTCCTTCTTTGAATGAGCAGCATTTGCAGATTTCTGCTTACTAGTAGATGAGCTCCATTTACCTTTTCCCTACTGACTAGCCAAGAAAGCTTGATATGCAACATGCGTAATGGAACTATTATGCCTAGACTGACCTTCTTGCAATAGAATAGAGACTAACTCCTTTAATGAAAAGGCATTTGGATTGCCTTTCATCATCAAACAAAGAGTAGAAGCAAATCTTTGATATGAATCAAGAAGACCATTAAGAACGGTCTGCACAAGTGAGCTATTTGGTATAACTTCATCAGTAGAAATCAAATGTTCCTTCGAGTCTTTGATCTTTGTTAGAAAATTTTCCATAGAATCATCTTCATTCATATGCTCACTCTCCAACTGTTTTTGGAGGTAAGCAACACGAGCCTCATTCCTAGCCTGGTACAATGTGGTAAGTGTATCCCAAGTTTCCTTAGCTGTTTTGCAAGAGCGAATGTGAGGAATAATGGCACGTTTGACAGACAAGGCTATCAATCCATGTGCCTGAGCATCTCCGCTATCCCAATGAATTTTCTTTGTAGTAGGTGCAACATAAACATAGCACGAACAGGAATCTGAAGAATATTAGCATCTTCAATGCCATCTGCATAAGCTTCAATACCTATATTTGCAGGTGTAATAGAACATTTTTCAACACCCTGCACAATGTTCCATAGTCCTTTTGCAACGAATACATGTCGTATCATATAAGGCCACAATGGGTAATTGGTATAGTCCAACTTGTCCGCAACAACCAACATACAGAATACATCACTGCTTTCAGCCATGACCACTAACTAAAATACCCTGATGTAGAAAAATGACTATATTTGAAAAAGTTGAGTAGAACTACCCTGATGAGTTTTGCTAACCTTGTAGACTTCGAGACGCTTATACTAGCAAATCAAAACTTGTATATATATTTGGCACAAAATGAAAAGATAGCCTGCACAAGCATTGTGATAGTGGGTTCGGAGGCTGAGACGAGCTCAGATTGCGATTTTGGGGCCACAAAGTGAAGCCGTTTTGATCTCCTAATCATCCTGAGTATGCTCACCAAATTTCGTGCAATTCTAAGACTGGGATCGGAGGGGTGTTGATGATGCCCTGGATGAACCGGCAACCTGCTCTGATACCAATTGTTGGAGTTAGACATCTGTGGAAGCACACAGACAACACAAGGAAGAAGAAGAAACTTAGCGTGCAACACACAATACTGAATTTATTACCACTAGAATGTACAAAGATAAGTAATCCATTAGGGCTTTAGGCATATATACAAGCCAGGGGAAAAAAACCTCCTAAAGAGGGAAAAAAGTACCCCGACTATCCTAGTGTGTTCACGCACATCACTAGCTAAATATATTGACAGCAACAAAGTGTCATACACATCCTTTGAGCTAAATGATGTCTCCTTGATACATGAAAGTAAGGGTTGAATTGCATCTTCCAAACATACACCATGACTAACTAGAACGTGTTTAATTTATGGATGATACAGATGACAACCTTTTCTTTTAGAAATATATCAAAAAAAAAGTTTCACTTCTTTATCATATAATTTTTTCCATTGTTAGTCAGGCACTAATGCATATGCTAGACAACCAAAAACAGGTAGATGAGCAATAGATGGCCTGCGACCATGGCAAGACTCATATGGAGCAATAAATTGCAATTCTTTGGTGGGTTACCTGCTAAGTACGTATGCTACACACAAGAGCCTCAAGTGAGAAGCTATGTGGTAAAGCTTGATGTTTGAACATACATCTGGGCATTTCCATGAGAGACATGTTCTTCCTCTTATCAATTTCATTTTTTTGAAGTGTATATGACACTTTAGACTGATGCTTTATTCCCACACTTAGCGAAAAATGCATTAAACTCGAAAGACATATAACCCCCCCCCCCCCCCCCCCGATAAGGATGGAGGGTGCCCATTGTACATGTTGATAGAATTTTAGCCATAACCAAGAATTGATTAATGCATATAAACATCTTGGACTTTTCTTTCAGTGGATAAACCCATGCATACTTGGAAAAGTCATAAATGAAAGTCACAAAGGTAATTCCCAAATTAAGGTGTCTATATAGGACCACAAACATCACTATGAACAAGCTACAATTGTTGTGTAGCTCTAATTGAATCATTTTTTGGGAAGGAGGAATTCTACATTTTTCCCATAATACAACCTTCATAGAAATTTAAAAGCTGCCTCAAGTTTGGATAGAGAGGAATCCATTTCATATTTCTATAGACAAAGCAAACTAGCAAAATTCAAACAACCAAAGTGTGCATGCCAAAGATTTGCATTCGTGATAACTTGAGAATCATGAACCGGACATGTTGAATCATTCATACATTTTGCATAATTTATGAGCTTATTCAACCCACAACATAAAATGCAAGAAGCAATGATAATGTCATTGTTTGAGAGATCATGAGCTATACATATGTCATCAACAAATTTGACAACTAAGCCAATCTTGGCTAGTGCTGAAATTGATAACTTGTCTTTCTTGTTGCCTCGTACATATAAGGCATCTGACAATGTGAAAGAACTATGATCAATAAGAGTCAAAATGACATTTCCAACTCCCATTACATGATAAAAGGATCCATTAGCACATGTGATAGTATTCCATGTAGGAGTAGGCTCAAGTGAAGTGAAATAACTATGCTACAGGGTAATATGTTTGGTTGCACCACTATCAAAGTACCAAACATCTGAGTACTATAGACATACATTGCTCATTAGAAGATGGTTCATAGCGGCAAACAGTAGTAAATGCTCATTCTTCGTTTGGGAAAATATTAGTAGACTCTATTTTAGGTGCAGAGGCCTCCATAACAACCATTCAACCTTTTTCTTCTTTGCCTCCTTTGTAATGAGTTTAGGAAACGTCTTTATGACATGATCAATGTGCTGGCAAAAATGTTTCTACTTTTCTATTTTCTTGTCATCTTTATCATCCTTCTTTGATTGTCCAGCATAAGCAATTCTTTTATTACTAGTAGATGAGCTCTATGTACCTTTGCTATTTTGACTAGGTAAGAAAGCTTGATTTTCAACATGCATAATTGACCTCTTCTGCCTAGATTGGTCTTCTTGTAGCAAAATAAATACTGACTCCTCAAAGGTTAAGGAATTTGGACTACTTTTCATCGTCAATTTGAAGAGTAAAGGCAAAATTATGATATGAATATGGAAGGACATTAAGAACAATTTGCACAAGCCCCTTGAAATATTTTGATGGCAATGCACCACAATGTGCTCTCCTTCTTGAGAGCTCCATGACGATATCCTCAGATTAGAAAACTGAGCTCCAAGCACCGCACATGGTACTCTACACAAAGGCTACAGAATACGCAGTAAAACACAATACATAGGGAGCACGAACATAGACTTCTTAGGTGTTACAAAATGCGATCAAACTTATAGTATGTGTTTGACTATGCCACTATATGTTTTATTAAAGAATTTATACAAAAGTGTCCAGTGGCCATTTGGCCTTTCACATGGACACTAATAGTAACAATTTCCCACTAAAGGTCAATATGGCCAAAGTAACTATGCGAGAAAAAATGAAGAATGATCAAAGAATACCTGAGTGTAAGTATACAAAATATACTTCCCACCTGATGGGCATGTTACACATTATACAACTGACTGTGTAAGTTCATGAATCAAGTAACTCCCATCAAGTGATAACAATGTCGAAAACTACCCTATGGTAGATCTTTAGTCAAAGCATCTATAGCATTATCTCGAGTATGAACCTTCTCAAGAATAATGCGCTCAATGGCTAAGCAATCTCTAGTGAAGTGATACCTCACCTCAATGTGCTTGGTCTTTGAATGGAACTCTAACTATCACTGAGAAAATGAGGTACATGATGAGGTAGACCCATATCACAAGCAAGACGAGAAAGCCATAATGCCTCCTTACATGCCTCACTTGCTGCAACATACTCTGCGTGTGTGGTGGAAATAGTTGTACATTCTTGAAGATGAGATCTCCAAAAGATAGCACCTCCAGCAAAATGAAAAATGTACCCTAATGTAGACTTACAATTGTCTACATAACCAGCATAATCAGAGTCTGTGTAACCAATAATGGATGATTTCCCTCTACCTAAGCATAGACACTTCTCCTTAGTGCCACTCAAATATCTCAAAATCATCTTGACCGCTCCTTAGTGCCACTCAGATGTCTTAAAATCATCTTGACCGCTTCCCAATGTTTCTTTCTAGGATTAGACGTATATCTGTTCAGAACTCCCATTGCAAATGCAATGCAATGCAAATGCAATGCAATGCGAATGCAACTCCCATTGCAAATGCAATACCATAGCATACATGAGACTACCAATAGCAAACTGATAAGGAATTTTGTTCATGGATTCCTTTTCCTCATCTGATTTGGGGTAATCAATCATAGCTCAATTTCACATATGTGGGTAAAGGTGTACTCAATGCCTTTCCACCCTGCATATTGAACCTGTGAAGTACTTTGGATATGTACTCATGTTGAGACAAATATATGCATCTTTTAATCCTATCACGAGTAATGCACATACGAAGAATATGTTTGGCATCCCCCAAATTCTTCATATCAAATGTTTGACTCAACTTCTTTTTGAGAATTGACAAGTCATAAGAGGACTTCCCAGCAATCAACATATCATCGACATTAAGTATCAAGCATATCAACCTGCCATCTACGCATCTCTTTGTGTAGAGACACCGATCCTCATTGCTTTGAGAATAGCCTTGAGACTTCATAAAAGCATCAAACTTTTGGGACCATTGTCTAGGGGACTTTTTAAGTCCATATATGCTCTTCTTGAGCTTAGAAACTAGACTTTCTTTGCCAGGAACTACATGACCCTCTGGTTGTTCCATATAGATCTCATTTGTAAGATCTCCATGCAAGAAAGTAGTCTCACATCCATTTGGACTAGCTCTAAGTCCTCCATTGCAACAAATCCAAGCAACATGCACAGGGTAATCATCTTGACCACTAGAGAGAAGATTTCCTCGAAATCAACACCATATTTTTGCTTAAAACCCTTTGCAACAAGTCGTGCTTTATAATTTGGAGAAGCACTATCTGATGTGAATTTCAACTTTTATACCCATTTACATGGTATGCACATTTCTAGTTTGTTTTCCATATTGACAATGCTCACAAAATGAAAAACCAGAGAAAGATAACACAGGTAAGTAGCCAGAACGAGAAAGATTTTCCATTCCACTACGAGATATATGGCCCAAATGACCATGCCAAATACAAGCCATAGGTTGTTCAGAGCAGCTAACAAGTGTTCTTTCTATGGATGCTATTATGAAAAATGATACTTGGTCTTTATGTGACTTGCCTCCGGGCAAAAAGACCACTGACACTGTGTAAGCCTAATGGATCAATAAAATGAGTGTAACCCAATTTATCAATAAGTCCTTCCTTCTTGTGTGCCTTAATCCATTACTCTTACCTATGGAACGCACTTATAGTCGATCAATTCGTAAACATCACGAGCTCGATGTTATTGTTGATTCCCAATAGACACACCTCAAAGATCCTATCTTTACATGTCATTCAGGAGTGATTTTCCTTGACAAAACCCCATGGAGGCTTGTTGTGTCCGCTCAAAGAAGTATAAGTCGAACTTTGACCGACCAAGGTTGACCAAATTTCATCGACTACCTTAATGGTCAAGTTCTTTGACTTATATATTTATAATTTATCTTCTTTAATTTAAGTAATGCTTGCTTGATTACCCGGACAATAGAGAGTGAGAGAGAGAGAGAGATGATAAATTGTAGAGGTGCATGTAGTAGCAGCAATAGTAGTGTGGGGGGGTGAGAGCGAGAGATGAATAGTAGTCTAGGCGCAAGAGAGAGTGAGGATGTGTGTGTGGGAAAGAGAGTTCCCACTCTAACGATGCAAGAGACTATTGGAGAGCTTTAACTATTCCATGTTGCACGTCAAAGAGAAGAAAAAATGATGGTCAACTTAACGAAAGTGAAAGAGAGAGTTAGAAAGTGAGAAGACGCATGATTAGGAGGAGAATCATGCACATTTATGCAGATTGTTTCATGCAAAAATTTAGAATCATCGAGCTCATGATGGTTGAGGCTATGTGTGGAGACTTGATAAAAAAGGAGGTCACTAGGCAAAATTTTGGGGATCACATCACACTCATATCAAATCCATATAGCTAGAAGAAATTTCACATCGAGCTCTACGAATAGTGACACAATGTGCATTTGTGTGAGGGGGAGCCTCAAAGTAATAAAAAACAGGTAAAAGAGGTCTTCTTATACTATTTGGTGTGCTAAGAATTTGCACATGTGGAATTATTCTACACATGAGACATATTGAAGTTCTCCATAAATTTTGAGTAAAAAAACTCACCATCATCACTTACAAATGTTACTTTCAAGGTATTTTATCTTTGGCAATTCTCTGCATTTCCCCATTTTTGGGAGGAATTTAAGAGAGTTTTCAAAAAATTTTGGGACGAAAAAAAACGTTTATATGAAGCCTAGAGCTTGGGCAGAGAGATTTTTTATCTTGGAAGAGAATATCACTCTTGAAACCCCTCAATCATCATTTGGAGCATTCTCTTTGCATCACCCTCCTAATTTGACATAGCCTACTTCAAGAGGTTATTTCTCTTAGCTCAGAGATAAAGAAAAATATTAAGATGAATCCAATCATATGAAGATTTTCGAGTTTTATAGGGATTAGATTTTTTGTACAACCACTAGATTTGTGGAAGTTTCGTAACAAATCCTAAAGTATTGCTTGAGCAATCTAAGGATTGAAATCACATGCCATTACTTTCTAGGTATTATTGGGAGTCGATAGTAGGTTTGTTATGTTATATCGAGCTCTCACAAGGACTAGCAAAGAATATTCAAGACCTATATTTTTAGGCCAAAGTAGCTTGATTGTGCCTGGAGATCGTTTATAAGGACAATTGTCAAGTTTTCTTACTTCCAAGAGTATGCCAATGTCCAGTAGGCATCTCCTATTCCAGGTTCACCAATATCAAGGATTGGAACAATGCCTTGAGGATGCTTGGATTGCATTTGACCAAGCATTGAAGTATTCTTTCATTTAAGAGAAGTATATCTAAATCATTTGCTTCTGTTTTGGATTGTTATTTGCTTCCACTTTTAGTTCTCTCCGCTAAAACTTAAACACGAGTGGAACCTATGATGAATGTAGAAAAAGATATCAATATGAAATATTTGGCTCATCATATTGATATTCATGAGGAATTTATAACACATGGGTAGTATAGAGAAGCTTATGATGAGGACGCAAGAAGTAGAAAAGCTTTCTTGAAATAATATGGCATCATCAATTAAGCAATTGAAGGCTCAAATGATTATCCTAGAAACCCATGTAAGAAAGTAGTTATGCAAGAGAACATAGGAGCAGTGGTAGAGAAGATAATAGATATAGTGGAACTCCAAAAATTTGCTACAAGCAACAAGTACAAATATGATGTTGTTTTCCACCCATGCACTCTCAAGATAGAGCTCAAATGGTGATCGAGACCCAGTTACAAGGTAGAGGTATGCTCACTAAATTCAATGTTTGGAGTAGTGCGGAAATCACGCATATATAGGCTAATGGAGTGGTGTCACCTTTCGTGGATGGCTAGACATGGATGGTAGGATGTGGGCGGCCATCGCCTTTGTAATTCCCATATGCGACTTAGGTCGGCTCAATTGACCTGACAAATATGAATAATTTTTTAGTCCGATATGATATATTCCCTTAACCATTGCAGCAGGGGTGCTACCCTGTGACCCCCACTAAGGAGATCGCTAGCCCCCTTGGACCCCCCCTATTAGGGGACCACTAGGCCCCTTGAACCCCCCAATCAGGGCTGCTCTTGGTTGCCCCAGACTCCACAATTGCGAACCCTAGTAACTCTTTTTCCTTACAATACCACATACAAATTTTCATCAAAAGTACTTCTTTGAAAGCCTAGGTTTTGGAAAATACTATCAATTTGTTCTTATCAAGCTCTTGGAGCTTGCTTAAGGCCATATAATGCCTTCTTAAGTCTACAAACCTTGTGTTCTGAATAAGGTACCTCAAAACCTAGTGGTTGAGATACATATACCTCCTCCTTGAGGTATCCATTCAAAAATGTTGATTTTACATCCATCTAGAATATAAGTCACCTTTTATGTCCAACAACTGCAAGTACCATGTGAATTGTGGTCATATGAGCCATTGGTGTGAATGTCTCTTGGACATAAAATCCTTCCACTTATGAGAATCCTTGTGCAACAAGCTGAGCTTTGTACTTCTCTAAAATACCATCTTCTTTGTATTTCTCTTTCCAAATCCATTTATTTCCAATTACCTTTTTCTTTGGTGGTAAATCAATCAGTTCTCAAGTGTCATTCTTTATTATGCTATCATATTCAAGTTTCATTGACCTTCTCCACTTGGGGTCTTTCAGTGCTTCATCTATAGTTGTGGGTTCTTTTATTGATCCCATCAATCAGTTCTCAAGTGTCATTCTTTATTATGCTATCATATTCAAGTTTCATTGACCTTCTCCACTTGGGGTCTTTCAGTGCTTCATCTATAGTTGTGGGTTCTTTTATTGATCCCATAATTCAGCCATAAGAACCATATTGGCAATATGACATGAGGGTTTTTGGTGCTGCTCAATCCTCTTTTATCTACACAACCCATATAAAGATGAATTTAGCACATTAACTTGAGGATTATGAGCATCTAAGTGTTTTTGTGTCCACTGTGGTAGTGGCCTACACTGTGTGGCAACAATTGGTTGGTTTTTTGGTGGAAGAATATCATTAGCAAATATCTCCTCCTCATCGATCTTGAGCTACCTATGGGAAGGCACAAGGGGAATTATTTCTTCAATTGATGATATAGTTGGTTTACCTTTGTTATCCACTAGGTGTGGTCACTCATAAAATACCAAATCATGATTGAGCATGATCTTCTTTGCCTCTAGTTTCCAAAGTCTGTATGCTTTACACTCCTCACTATATCCTAGGAAGACACATTTTCTACTTTTTATCATAACCTAGTTCTTGTTGATTCAGCCATATGTAAATAACAAGAACATAAAAAAACTATGAAATGCCCTAAATAAAGGCTTTTTATCAAAGTACTCTTTTATAATGTCATGTTGTGCCTTTGTGTACCATGTATTCAAAATATACACAGTTGTATTAACTACCTCTACTCCCCCCACGAGGGGGACCCTGGACCCCTAGCAAGGTGCACTGTTGGCCCCCATGGAACCCCCTAGCCAAGGTTGTTCCCCGCTACCCTAGACCTTAGTAACTCACTTTCCTTACAATATCTTAGATGGTGGAATTTGAAACTCACCCAACATGAAAGTTGGGATTCCCATCAATTGGGTAATGCTTGATTGGCGTCTCCTCATAATGGGGGCCTTACAAAATGTGCATTAGTACATACACTCATGAGGGGTAGACATTGGTCATATATTAACAATCCAAACATCTTGTGTTACATGAGAGCTCGTATATAGGAGCACTCTTCTCAAGAAATAATAAGTGTAGCTAGAAACGAGACAAAACAAACTACTAAGCATGTAGTGAATAGTATTAGATACACTCCTCTTCTTAGATACCTAAAGCCATCCACTTTCATAAGGGATGATTGACACAAGAACAAGGATCTAGTCTAAATTTTCTTTTACAAAAGTGGACATACTTGTATCACTTAAAGGTCACCCCACCTATATCGCATCATAAAGATATCACTAGAACGACAAGCATAGGATTTCTCAAGGATCTGAATTCATCCCTACATACTAGATCCACTTTGCAAACCTATTTCTCATATAGTTTTTGTTTGAGAATGAGAAAGGGATAGGGAGAAATGGAATAGATTTGTGTAGAGGGGGCAAGCCATTATAATTAATCTATATCTCAAACTATAGGGAAATCATTTTGACATTCAAAAGCTTAAATTTTTTTTAGAGACATGAGAATTTGTTGAGGATTGGAAAATGTGATTGTCAACATGCAGTACAAGGTGCACTCATAGATCTTTATGCAATCAATCCACAAAGATTAGACCTCTATCTCATCGCAATAAGCGTCAATAAGGAGGCAAATGGATCAACCTCTTGTCTAGCCACCAAGTGCTCTCCTATATTAGATCACCCAAGAGTAGATCCGATCATGATATACCATCAACAATCAAGTTCAAGTTTAAATTGAACCTAATCACAATGTGCAACTGATGACCCGATCACTTTACCTTGAACCATGATGAAAGAGCACCAAATTGTGATGATTTATGCCACGGGGAGCTATTAGATCACCAAAAATTGATCGTCCATGGCCTTTTTCTCTCAAATCAAATCAAGCTCTCTTAAACAATCTAAAAATAATAGCCACTTACTAAAATGCTCATATCTCACTTGTTACTTACCAAAATCCAGCCGAGAACAAGTTGTCACAAAGCTATCGAAAAAGATGACAAAATTGTAATTTGAGCACTTATAATATTCTCTATATAAAGCCCAAACATTTGTGGGACAAACTCTTCCACACACCTAATGGTAGTATATCATTAACAATAGATAAAAAACATCAATCTAATGTTAGATTATACTTTGAAAAGCATCTATCAAGTGTCATACACCATAAGAAACACACTAAAAATGAAAGAGAAAGCAACATCATGAATTTTGCAAGAGAAGGACTTCATTGTTTAGAATGATAAAAAAAGTGGGCTTTTTACAGAAAGAATCTTCTTGGATATACATAAGCTAATGCCACAAATATTTATGACTCTTCCTTTCCTACAAGGCTTTTATAAAGTTTGCAAAAGGAATTCATGCCAATGCCACTAACTGTGATAACAATCAAGGAGGTTAGAAGAAATCCCCCTAATTCATTTGAGGTTCAAATAAACTCATATTTATGACTACGATAAATGTTTGTAGTACACTCACATGGACATGGACCAACCCATGAAAACTCCAACGTGACCAAATTCAAGTAACAGATGGTAATGGGAAAAAAGAAGTTGATAGTGAAGAAAAAAAGACTACAAAGGCCTAAATTATTTAGTAAACGATTTGAGAAGTCTAGGGAAGAGAACCCACCCTTTAGATAGTTGTCAACCAACCATGCCCAAAAACTCCAAATAAGAAGGGAAAAGTGAAAAAAAATGAATTACAAAAAGCGAAAAAAATCACCCAAACAAACACTTCCTACTCACAATAGCAACAGTTACAAAAGTGTGAAGATGATGCATGAGATTAGATCATACTCTTATTTCCTAACCCAATTGTTGTGGTCCTCTCAATTGATATTGCATAATTTAGTTAAGTCACATGGGAGTGCTCACGAGATCCAAGTGTGGATCATATGTTTGATGATTCTGCACTTTGGTAAAAAAAAGTTAAAGATTCCCCAATAGCCTAGTATATACAAGTATGTATTGTACATGATATAGCGCTAGGCTAAGAGGATATATGATACCATGATGTCGTATCAACCTAAGGCTATAGAGACCATCTAGACTTCCACATCATGGATGGAGTGCACTAACACGTTCTTGGTAATTGGTAACGCACTTAAACATATCCATCAACACAATATACTTGAGTTTGTTGAAATGGAAGCAAATTTTTAATCTATGGTAAGAGAGATGTACCTAGTGAACATCTCATCTCATGAGTTGAGTTAGATAGTTAAGTTGATAGTCTTCTTGTTTAGGAGGTATATCTTTTACTTTGTTTACATTGTGATGACTTCTTGTATCCATTTTTGAAAAAAAAATGTAACCAAGGTTTTAAACAATTAACATTTGCTTAGAATTTTCTTTTTACTTACTATGAGGCTAACCATCAGGAAGATAAGATATTGATCATGCAATTATAAGCCATTTGTAAGATATCATATAGATTATACAACATGCAACATCAGTAAGTAGAGTGTTATATTCAAGAGTGTTTAGAAAATGGTTTTAGTAGACCTAGCAACTCATCATGGGCATTTATCTATGAGCCTATGCATATATTGTAGAGAATTAAACAAGGTAACCATAAAGAATGATTTTTCAATGCCTCACTTGGATTATCTATTCGATCGTTTGCACAAGGCACAATGTTTACAAAGTTAGACTTTAACTCATGATATCATCAAGCCTATGCATAGATTATAGAGCACTAAACAAGGTAACTATAAAGAATGAATTTCAAGTGCCTCATTTGGATGATATATGAGCCTATGCATAGATTGTAGAGCACTAAAAAAGATAGCTCTATGAGCTTATGCATAGATTCTAGAGCAATAAACAATGTAACCATAAAGAATGAATTTATGGTGCCTCATTTGGATGATCTATTCGATCGCTTGCACAAACCACAATATTTAATGAAGTTAAACTTTAGGCCGTGAAATCATCAAGTTAGAACAAAGATGGAGAATGCAACCAAAATAACCTTTGGGACTAGGTATGGGCATTACAAATTCTTGGTGATATCATTTGGTCTCACCAATGCTCCATCCACATTAATCATTCTCATGACTATTGTTTTGCAACCCTACCTAGGTCTATTTAAGATAGAATTTCTTGAGGACATCTTGATCTATACTAATTCATAAGAGGAGCACTTACAAAAATTTGTCCAAGCATTAGGCAAGAATTCACTCTTTGTTAGATACTCAAAGCATGAGTTCTTTAAAAAGGAATTTGTGTATCTTGGCAATGTTGTCATCCCAAAAGAAAGAATACAAATAGATCTTGATAAACTACAAGCTATAATGGAATAGCCACACCCTAAGAACCTTTTCAAGGTTTATATGGAATTTATAGATTATTGATTAGGGATTATGTGAAAATAGATGTACCCACAAAAAAATGAGCTAGAAGAGAATCAAGCAGCCTTTCATTAGGTGAACGAGCAGAGGCAAAGCATAAGAGGTTGAAAGTAAGAATTGCTACAGCTCCGTCATTGTACATTATGGACCTCAATCAACCCTTTATAGTCAAGACTAATGTGAGGAATTATAATATCAAATGGTTCTTATTTAAGGTGGTCCATCAATTGCTTTTGGAATCAAAAGGCTAGTATTTGCTGACATATGACTCCATCTACAAAAATTTATATGCAATTGTCCTTGTTTTGAAGAAGTGGCATCATTATTTATATGGTATCAAAATTAAGATATGATCAAGAGAGTATCGAGAGGCTCTCGATTTAAACTAACCTTGAAGTTCGTAAGATCAAAATGGATACAAACCATTGATGAGTTGCATTATGAGCTTAAATATACGAAAAAAAAGCTTAATATGATGGTTGACTGAGTTAGCCACATGTATATGCTCAATAGACTATGTTTTATTTAGAATACTAGTTAGATGCTCGAATCCATTAGAGAAAGATGTAGATATAAATTAGGATAGACAAAAGCATTGAGGAAATACAAAGATCTCCATGAGAATGGATTGTTGATGGATACTAAAAGAGGGCTCTAACCGGAAAAACCACAATATCCCTGATGGATATTTGTTATATAAAGGAAAGGTGTGTACCCTAGAGATGTACAAATAAGATTTCCAAGTCTTGTGCAAGTATTATGAGATGCCTAGTGCAGCACACCTAGGAGTTACCAAGACGTGATCTTCTTAAGAGCCAACTCTTTTGGCATATACTATACTTAACTATGTGTTTAAATGCAAAAAATGGAAGATCAAGAAAGCTAAAAGTTTGTAGATTGGAGGTCTTCTACATCCTTTGAATATTCCCAATAGGAAATGCAAGAGAATTTTCATTAACTTCATGGTAGAATTACCCAAGGCAGAAGGGGGGCACAACTCAATCCACGTAATTATGGATAGTTTAACCAAATGGCCACACTCATGGATTTCATGAAGATTACCCAAGACACGAAGGGAGCATGACTCAATCTTATAATACAAGGTAGGTTAACCAAGTGGCTAAGTTTATTCCAACACATAGTACAATGAAGACATGACAAATGACTAGAATATTTTGTAGATAACCTATAATAGTTTTATTATCTTCCAGTAGACATTGTTTCATATATGGAGAGAAAATTTACTAACCACTTTTGGAGAACAATTTCCAAAAGGTTGATAGTACACGTAGTACGAGCATAGTCAAGCATCCAGAGATGGATGGGCAAACTGAGAGGATTACACAAATCTTGAAAATACACTTTGCACATATAAAAATAATTGGGAAGAATATATGTGCCGTAGAGTTTGCATATAACATTGGTAAGCGCTAACCAAGAAGATGAGACCTTGTCTAAAGATATCTCCTAGTCACTATTCACAATACTTATGAGAATAGGAAAGATGGCTTGCTAGCTCCAACTTACAAAGGAGAGACATCTCCATCCAATCATTCATGTAAGCAAGCTAGAAAGAAATTTATGCAACTTTGACAACCTCATTCTAGATAGTGAGGTTATGGAGCCTCTCTTTATCCAATCCATTTTATATGCACCAAAAGGAATATTACATACTTAATAGAAATAGGCATGAGGTCATCTGTCTAGTGAAGTGAAAGGATGTTTAAAAGGTATTGTTACATAGGAGAAAGTGAGCACCATTCAAGGACACTTTCCTAGAGTATATCGATGATGATGCACCAGAATGCGCTCTCCTTCTCGACAGCTATATGACGATATCGTCATAGTAGAAAATCGAGCTCCAAGCGCCACACATAGTACTTGGCACAGAGGATGTAGAATATACAAAAAAAACACAGTACACAGGCGACACAAACACAAACTTCTTAGGTGTTACAAATGCACTCGCGCTTACAGTCTGTGGCTAACCAGGCCACTTTATGTTTTATTAACGAACATATACAAAAGTGTTCGGTGGTCATTTGGCCTTTCACATGGACACTAATGGTAACAATCCCCCACTTAAGCCCAATATGGCCAAAGTAACTATGGGAGAAAAAATGAAGAATGATAAAGAATGTATACAAACTATACCTCCCACCTGATGGGCATGTTACACAGTATACAAGTGACTGTGTAAGATCATGAATCAAGTAACCTCCATCAAGTGACAACATTGTTGAAAGCTATCATGTGGTAGAGCTTTAGGCAAGGCATCTACAACATTATCTCGAGTATGAACTTTCTCAAGAATGATGCGCTCAGTGGCTAAGCAATCTCTAATGAAGTGATACCTCACCCCAATGTGCTTGGTCTTTGCATGATAGGCCGGATTCTTAGTCAAAACAATGGCACTCTAACTATCACTGAGCAAATCAGATACATGCTCAGGTAGACCCATATCACGAGCCAGATGAGAAAGCCACAATGCTTCCTTACATGCCTCACTTGCTGCAACATCCTTTACTTTTGTGGTCGTACATTCTTGAAGACCAGATCTCCAAGAGATAGCATCTCCAACAAATTTAAAAATATACCCTGATGTAGACTTACGATTGTCTACATAACCAGTATAGTCTGAATCTGTGTAACCAATAATGGATGCTTTCCCTCTACTTAAGCATCGACACTTGTTCTTAGTGCCATGCAGATATCTCAAATTCATCATGATCGCTTCCCAATGTTGCTTGCCAAGATTAGACATATATCTGCTCACAACTCCCACTGCAAATGCAATGCCTGGTCTCCTAGCTACCATAGCATACATGAGACTACCAACAACATATTGATAAGGGATTTTGGTCATGAATTCCTTTTCCTCATCTGATTTAGGGCAATCATCCTTGCTCAATTTACATATGTGGGTAAAAGTGTACTCAATGTCTTTTCACCTGCATATTGAACTTGTGAAGTACTTTGGATATGTACTCACTTTGAGACAAGTATATGCATCTTTTACTCCTACCACAAGTAATGTGCATGCCAAGAATATGTTTGCCATCCCTCAAATCCTTCATATCAGATGTCTGATTCAACTTCTTTTTGAGAATTGACAAGTCACAAGAGAACTTCCCAACAATCAACATATCATCGACATAAAGTATCAAGCATATCAAGGTGCCATCTGAGCATCTCTTTGTGTAGAGACAATGATCCTCATTGCTTCGAGAATAACCTCGAGACTTCATAAAAGCATCAAACTTTTGGTACCATTTTCTAGGGGATTGTTTAAGTCCATATAATCTCTTCTTGAGCTTACAAACTAGACTTTCTTTGCTAGGAACTACATTAAACTCTAGTTGTTCCATATAGATCTCATATGTAAGATCTCCATGCAAGAAAGCAGATTTCACATCCATTTGGACTAGCTCTAAGTCCTTCATTGCAATGAATCCAAGCACCATGCGCAAGGTAGTCATCTTGACTGCTGGAGAGAAGATTTCCTCGACATCAACACCATGTTGTTGCTTAAAACCCTTTGCAACAAGTTGTTTTTATACTTTGGAGAAGCACTATCTCATATGAATTTCAGTTTATATACCCATTACATGGTAAAACTTTCTTGCCCTTAGGCAAAGGTACTAAATCCCAAGTACCATTCTTGTGAATAGAATCCAACGCACTCTTCATGGCATGCTCCCACTTTAAATGATCCATTGTCTGCATAGCCTCATTATAGCAAGAAGGCTCACCAGCATATGTTACCATTACAAAATCCAAACCTGGAACATATCTATCAGGTGGATGTGAGATACTTGTAGAGCGTCTCAATGGTTGTTGAACAAGAACATTTGCAAATTGATCTGATCACAAATTCTCTTGAACATTCCTATGTGCAACATTTTTATGCATGCTATTTGGTGGACTAGTATCCTCAAACGCCACTCTTCTCACTTCAACCTCCTTAATGGGTTGTTTATGCATCTTAAGACTCATTGAAAATGACATCATGACTTCTAATCACTGATCGTGTTTCAAGATCCCATAACCAATATCCAAATTATCCTTCTCGACCATATCCAAGAAAAATGCATTTATTTGACTTATGGTTGAACTTTTGTCTAAGATACTTGGGTAAATGAACATATGCTTCATACCGAAAAACTCAAAGATGATCATAATATGGTGGCTTCCCTATCCATAACTCTTGTGCCACTTTCAAACCTTTGGCAACACTAGGTGAAAGGTTAGTCACATGAATTGCAGTCAATACTGCTTTTGCCC
Organism: Ceratopteris richardii; assembly: GCA_020310875.1. NCBI lineage: Eukaryota > Viridiplantae > Streptophyta > Polypodiopsida > Polypodiales > Pteridaceae > Ceratopteris > Ceratopteris richardii. The sequence goes on from MU260053.1 coordinate 892,434, forward strand.
AAAAGCCTTGTGAAATGTTTGCATGATGCAGCATAGAAATTACTCTATCTTGAATAGTTCTATTCATCCTTTTCGTTGTACCATTCTGTACTAGGGTATAAGGAGCTATAAACTCTCTACGAATTCCTCTAGACTGACAGAAAAGGCTGAATTCATGTGAACTCATCCCCATTATTTGAACATAGAGCCTTAAAGTTTAGTTTGTTTTTCAATCTCCACTTGAAGCCAGCCATTTTTTGAAAGTAGGGAATACTTCAGCCTTTGCTTTGACAGGATATACCTAGACTTTTCTACTAGCATCTATGAAAGTGACAAAGTAGAGAGAACCACCTAATGACCTTGTGGGCATAGAACCACACACATCTATATAAACAAGATCTAAAGGTTGAATTGAGGAGTCAATGTGTGTCTTATGCACATTCCTAGTTTGCTTTCCATATTGACAAGGCTCACAAAATGAAAAATCAGAGAAAGATTACACAGGTAAGTAGCCATAATGAGAAAGATTTTCCATTCCACTACGTGATATATGGCCCAAATAGCCATGCCAAATACAAGCCATAGGCTATTCAATAACAACTAACAAGTGTTCTTTCAGTGATACAAATAAAGGATAAAGTGAGCCAACTTTGCTTCCTTTTGCAATAATCATTTTGCCCTTTGACATGCGAAAGGACTGAGCATAGAAGACCATCTTGTAACCAAGGTCATCAAGTTGATTGACTGACATCAAACTGCGTGATAACCGAGGTACATGGCGTTATTAAATTTTGAACCATCAATGAATTGCACAACCACATCTCCAATCCCCACAACGTCATGCTGGTAAGAGTCACCAAGTCTCACAGTACCAAGAGACTTTGCTACATAATTAGAGAACCATTCTCTATGTGGTATCATATGGAAAGAGGCACCAGAATATAGCAACCATGTGTGGGAAAGAGAATCAGCCATAAGAGCCTAAGTTGGCACAATGCTATAAAGTGTCAACACATCAGCATCATCAAAAATAGCATTAATTTCTTCTATTTTCACAATCCAAGTAGATGGTGCAGGTAGTTGTTTAACGTGCCCTTTAGCATTCTTCAATGCATAACAATCTTTCTTCATATCACCTTTCTTATGAAAATAATGGCATTCAATATTCCTCTTCTTTGATTTACTTTTGCTCTTATTCTGTGGACCATTCTTTTTCTTGTTCTTGCTTTTGCCACGTTGTTGATTCTTTCTTTGGTAAGAATCATGAACATTATATGCATCTCCACTCTGAGTGTCAACCATAGATTTTCTACGAATCTTCTCACTTAAGAGTGCTCCACATATGTCACCATAGACTAGTTTACCACCAAGTGCAGTATTGCTAATAGTTGTGCAAAACATATCCCATGATGATGGCAAGGTGCATAACAACAAGAATGCTTTCATTTCATTATCCATATCCATTTTCTGAGCCTATAATTAGGAGAATATAGCATCAAATGCATTTAGATGAGCAACAACACTATCTATGTCCTTCATGTGAAGGTCATATAACTTCCTCATCAGATACACTTCATGTTGTCTCTTTTTCATATGTATTGTATAACTTCTTCCAAAGCTCCTCTTCACTTTCACCGTCTACTACTGTAAAGTAAACATTATCTGCCAAGTGCAATCGAATGGTAGACTTGGCCATTATATCTAACTCATCCCAATCATCTTCATCCATGTCAACAAGCTTCTTTGAGATTCCATTTACTGGCTTCCATTGCCTCCTCTGACTCAACACATCTTCCATCTGATTCTTCCATAGAGCAAAGTTTGTGCCATCAAATATTCGAATCTCAAAATGATCTTTGCCCTGCAAGTTATAGCTCCTTCTCGAAACACTGGCACTAGACCCTGATCCACCAGACATGTCTGAGGTCTCTGATGCCATGATGATAGGGAACTCAGTAGAATCATAATACAACTAGAAGATTCCAAACACCACTAAGGCTCAAAGAAGAACATCCAAGTGTCAGATTCTGAGAGAATTCAGGAGTGTTCCCAAAAAAAATGAAATAATGAACAATAATGACCAACCAAAAGGATTATGTGAGAATGAATATACTCACACCAACAAGTGTATCAAGGAGTAAATCGGCCATTGTATAGTTGACAAAACCAAAAAACTTAAAAAAATTTGACAAAGTATCCTTTGCAAAATAAGCATATGACCCGTGTCAATCTCATAAAATTGCAAGTATTGACATGTTTACCTGCATAGTGAATCACTGATTCCACTACATATAATAAGTTACCCGAAAGAAGCCAACCAAGCTTATCAAGCACTTATGAACAACTATCATACATCTCCTATTGCGACGTTGGATAAGTCTTCCATCGGGGAGTCTCCTAGGTGAGAAAACCTCACGATGACCCTCTTTATTAGACATAAAAGGCTTTATGCAAAAACATAACCGCTATATCAATGACCACATGGACGTACATGAGCGGTATTCACAAAAGCGTACACAGTATGTACTCACTATATGCAGTAAAATGGCACTAAAAGGCTGAATTCACTACCCAAACGCTAGTAAACAATACCTGCAAATGTCTATTAACTTTGTTCTTTAGGCTCAAAAAACCTACATAGACTTGCGATGGCTTATCCTACCAGAAATAAAACCTTTCAAGAAACTTGTAGATTAACTAGTGTGGCTGAAAATACAGCCTCAAAATGTGAACATTTGTTGTCAAAGAAGTACAAAGAATACTCTTCTTGATGTTGTTGGACCTCTGTGAACAGAACTATGCATGAAAGTACTACAAAATGGCTTCAAAAATCACCCTAAAAATCTTTCAAAAATAGGCTTTGAAAGCAAAGAATGAAGCTTTGAGAGCCCAAAACTTATTGAAGATAATGTGAACCTTAATCTTTCCCTTTCTTCGAGCACCACAAAAGTGTAGCTTAGTGGAAAGAGATCGCCACGGTTAAGCAAGCTCAAGGGGAACAGTACTGGGATGGATGACCTCCCAGGAAGTGTCGAGAACCTCCGTCTTCCTTGATCGTTGAGGTCCTCCCTTGCGCGTAACCACCGGCGACTTCGGTGGCTCGGATGACAAAGTATGCCAAGGTCTATGCCTTAGTCTCCACCTTGGTCATAAGCCTTGGGCGGGTGGGTGGGCGGGTGGGTGGGCGGGTGCTCGCTTCACTCGCACAAAAGGAACAAAGCTTTTGCATCAAAATGCTCTAATATAAGTGAAGTATCTCGATGACAATGCACCACAATGCGCTCTCCTTTTCGAGAGCTAGCTCCAAGCGCTACACACAGTACTCCACACAAAGACTGCAAAATACACAGAAAAAACAAAGAGAACGAATACAGACTTCTTAGGTGTTACAAATGCGGTCAAACTTACAGTCTGTGGTTGATCATGCCACTTTATGTTTTGTTAAAGAACATATACAAAAGTGTCCGATGGCCATTTGGACTTTCACATGGACTCTAAAGGGAACATTTCTCATCTTTCAAATATCTTCCCAAGGGGCTTCTTTAGGAGGCAAATGTGAGGAAACACCAGGAAGAAAATATCACATAGGAATCATCCCTTAGATACTAGCACACGTGAGCTCTCACATGAGTGCCATACGACACCGATTTGGCAAGTCCATATGGTAGTTTCACTTAGAGAAGGGACAGCATTAGGAGAGCTCAAAATAACACTAGAGCCTATGCTAACCCTCAAAGGAGACAAATCAACTTTGAGACAGCACAGAGAGTCTCTTTTAGAGTTCCATCTAAATTTGAAACTACGAAGACAAGACCTCGTCCAAAGTTATATCCTCTGTATTATGGTCTATTCGCAATACTTGAGCTCACGTATGCATTGTTATGTGGGCAATTATGTGCATTGCACACATATGTCAGTTGTGCATGGATGAATGTATGCATGGTTGTGCATGCATGCATTCACCCACACATATTATCAGGACGCTTATCATGAATGCATGTATAATTGAAAATTTAACAAATAGGCATAAACACTCAACTGTATGCAGTAAAAAGCTTTTAAATAATGGCATTTCTTAGCTTCAAAACAAAAAACTTTAGAGAAAAACATTACATTGTTCAAAACAATGAAAAAAATAGAGTTTTTACTGCCACGAATGCGTGGCTTACTTGTGCTGGCAGCTCAGACTTACCTCGCACCTATGTTATTTCTAACTGCTTTACTGATCAGATTGAGCAATAAAAGAGAAAAATATTATCAGATAAGCATAAGATTAGAGACCAAGGATTCATATTCACCTTTAGATTTAGGAATTCCTTATAAACATAGGCCACACCACTATTAATTCAGACAAGTGCACAGCTCCCCTCATACGTTATTGCGGTTCATGCCGAGTACAAACTCCACATCAACCTACTACAGTATTTCAACGAGAAAACAACTGTTTTAGGCAAGAGAGAGCAAGCTCTCACATCTGATATCTTCTCATTTATTCATCTCCAACTGTCAGATACGTTATCATTGCCCTTTATTATATACAAGGCCAGTGTTTGAAGGGGTCCTGCATTACAATCAGAGCACACATGACAACAAAATCTCTAAGAATACTGATTATTATTTCAATGAGTATAAAAGCTCTCCAATATCAGGGATTTCAAGAGCTCCAGAATGCATCCAAGACAAAGGGAGATGAAGGCAAACAAGAACTAAGATATTCTGCCCCTCCTTTCCTTGTGTGTGTGTGTGTGTTTTGGGGGCGCGGGGGGGGGGGGGGGGGGGGGGGTACTGTCCTCGAGGAGACTTACAGGCTTTGGAAAAGGGTGTGATGTGGTGGTAACACTCTTTAGTCTCAGCTAGCTGGTCTAGAGTTAAAGACCCGCCGACCGGCTCAATGTTCTTGGTCTGACGTCGGGATAAAGGGGATTCCCTGTGTGTGTGTGTTTGTTTCTTCATTTCAAACCTCTACAGAGAGGTCATAAAGATCAAACTCCCTAGCCACAACATACACACATGCATGACCTTTACGTCGTGTTACAGGCAGACATCTGGGCCACATACAAGGTGGACCTTTGAGCTGAGGTTGGTGGACCATCAGGTCGCAGATCCAGTGAGCCTTCGGGCAACTATTCAGACTCTACTCCACAAATCACCCAAGCTCCTGGCCACAAATAAATTGTCTTTTGGACAATTGCACCTTATGGCAGTAGACGCAATAGTCTGCCCCCTATATTGTGGGATACAAGTGTATCATGCCCTTCACCATGTAATCTGTTCAAACAAATCCAGTTGAAAAAAGGCATAGGCCAAAGGCCAAACTCCGTTATTATAATTAAAGGTGCATAAACACACATGGGGCTCCACATCTTCACTGCTTAGGTAATAGAACAGATTCATGATTCCAGTTATGTGCTGAAGTCCAACCACTTTCAGACACATTACAGTGGCAATCACACTCCAATGCAGGAATATCCTCTACTCTGCAAGACATGCACCTTTTATAAACATCTCATACGCAATATATTGGAACCCCCTCGAACTAAAGAGAGCATATCACAGTTGAAGCTGTTGACGCAGACATTCATGGAGGCTTCAAGCACAGAAATCAAAGCATGTGCAGTTGAATGAAATCCAGCAGTCCACAAAACCTTCAACTGTCAATCAGCATATTGAGAAGATTGAACCAAATTGCTGCCTGCTGGAATAGAACTCATTGTGTCGACACAGACAGCATGAGAGAACAATCCCTCCTGGCATTGGTAGAAACCTCCAACTCTTTCCTGACTGGACTGTTTTGTTTTTCAACAGGAATTTCATAAATGAATTTCAGGGAGCTTCTTTATGGCCTTCAGAAGATCCTTCTTTCTTAGTAGAAGCAGTGCTATTCCTCACATATGTGAAAGACTTGAGACGAGTTTGCGAGCCTTGGCTCACTGGTTTAGCTCCATTTGCTACTAAAAAACTTCCTCCTGTTGCCATAGCACCCCGCTTCCATTGTGATTTCATCAGTGAAGGGTAGGCCGCCCGAACACTGGAAAAACCAGATGAGTTTACAGAGCCACCAAAAAACTGACCCCTTGATGACCTTGATATAACTGCAGAGGGATGTCGAATAGAAGACAGCATGTCCTGAATCTTAGTAGAGTCTGCATGAAGAACCTAGAGCCACAATATATCTAACAATCAAATTTACTTTATGCTGTATTAATTAGAAAAGACAATGTCAACATTCATGACACGTGTGCATAAAATATGTGCATAACACTCAACAACACTGCAAGAGACACTACCTTACCTTCAGAATCCTAGAGAAAAATGATGTCCCATTTAAACCCAATGCTCTTTCTGCATCAGATGACGTGCTGAATTGAACATACACAGACCTATGAAACAAAACAATGCCACAATAATTAGACAGACACTCTAAACTCAGACATAAAACTTTGCTCCTTATATCTTTGATCCCTCCATAATTAAAATTGAGCTCAATGATGGAAAAGCAACCTCAAAAATATGAGATCTACAGAGGCACCTCTCCTTATTCCTACAATTATCAATAAATAGCATGTATACTTCTCCTTATTCCAATAATTGTCAATAATTGGAGCATCTAAAACTACTAGTGTTTTGCAAACTCTTCAATAGTCTCCCTTTCAATCATCTAGAGACCCAGCTGACCTGCTTGCAAGTCACTTGCGAGTACTCATTCAAAAAACATTAGTTCACACACACACGAGCTGATTTCACCCTCCACCAGCTAACAATGTATCATAATATCACTCTAAACAAGAAGATCATGGCAAACGTACTCCTGCACCCCCTCTCCTGTTCTTTGATTTGGAGCTTGCATATATATTTGTGCATTGCCAGCCATTCAGTTGTAAACTCCACAGAGCACATTTTCCATCATGGGACAACATTATGTCAGATCATGAATGCTCTTCATGCTTCTATAATTGGCACGTCTATTTGAGTTTCAGAGTCTTATTTCATTCATACTGCACATAAATTTATCTTTATCAAGAACGACGGAGCAGGTTTAAAAACCAGATATCAACAATCCTGCTTCCATTGGAGCAACCTTATATACGATATTTATCTCAATTCTCCATACATGAGAGAGAGCTATTTCAATTTTCTGGTTAGTAAAACTTTTACATGTATGCTTCTGTGGTTATATATCTAAGCATAATTTATATATGTGTAGTACATTCCTATGATTCTGTGATTCTTTCAATAATACCATCTATATTCGAGAATCTAAAGTTAACCCTATTTGTACGCTCTCATGATTTTGCATGCTTGCATGCATGTATTTTTTTTAATAAAACTGGTGATATACATTCAACCTTATTTTATGCTTTTTTTAGCACATATTTACACACATACAAAGTGAAAGCATCAATTCATGTACGAGGACAAACCAGAACAGACACACAAAGAAACTGCTACCTATAATGATTTCAGAGCCATATCAGACCATCTACATGCACAAACCCAAAAACATAATGTTGTGTAGACCAATTACCCTTTTGACTTTCCTGTCGATGTATCTGTCACCATGACTACCTGCTCTACCTTGCCAAATTGGCTGAAGTGAGCCATGATAGAATCCTTTGTTGCAGCAAAATGAACCTACAAAATAATTCATATCCAGAGAAATATGTGTTTGTACAAACCAAAAAATGCCAGGTACAAGGATGATCACTCCTGGCTTTTCCTGAATAAGATGCAACTGTTTTTTTGAGTAACCACACTTACATTTGTCACATATACTGTACGACTTTGCAAACTCTCCTGCTTCTTGACGACTTCATCGGTGCCTAAACAACAAGTATTGCAAGCACCAAATTATTATTATGGTACCTTTGAACATTTCACTTTACCATGAGAGGAACTGATACAATTAACATTAAAGCAACTTTCTATTATACATTGAAATTCTTGACACCATTTTCACATAAACTGTAACCCAAAGTTAAGTTTGTGAAAGGGGGGGTTTTTTTTTTAATCGTGAAAGAAAATGCCTTCAACTTTGTGCAGGTTCATCATAAACTTTTACCTTTGACTCCCTTTGTGGCTTTGTTTCTAAAACGCTTCTCCCCCTGGCAGGCTTTGCCTATCTGAAAGCTCAATCTTATTGATTCACTCATCAAATATCCATATACAACCACATGTACATGTATTCGTATGAATAGCAACTATGATACAAATCATGATCTTCCCTTCATAGGACAGCTAGAGATAGATAAGACCATGATACTCCTTCGAAGTTAGAAGAATTTTTTGTTGGTTGGAACTAGCCAAAGATTCCTACCAGCATGTTAAACACTACTTTGTGCCATTGAATAAACCCTAGACTTTTTGGTTGGGTTACCTATACCTCAACAACAAAAGATCTAGTTATAGTTGCTAAGGTAAGCAAAATGGTTCACTTTATACTCGTTCAAGAGATTATTGCTGCACCACTAGTAACAAGTCATATATCTTAGTATGGAATTTTGGGACAATTCCATATGTTGGCTATTGAGGATAACTTGGATGGTATCAATTACCCGTTATGGGCTTATATGATGTGTCATGTATTGGTTGCAAAAATGCCTTGAGAAGTTATTAGAAATGTTTCACATGGTTGATAATTGATTGTAGAACTCTTCAATCTACTACAAATACTAAGCATAGTTGCAACGCAACGCGTTGCGTAGCGTCTGCAACGTTCGCAACGCAACGGCGTTGCGTTGCGACGTACGCAACGCATTGCGTTGCAGACAAATTTTTTTGCCCTCTCCTTTGAGCCCGAAACGGGCTCGCGGGAGAGGGCATTTTACCTGCCTTCTTGCCTGCAGCGAGCACACACCCGAGAGCAGCTTGATCAGCCGAATCCTCAGCCGAGAGAGAGAGAGAGAGAGGTGGGAGTAAGAGATGGACATGTAACCTATGTGGTTACAAAGGGGGTGGTGGGACAGATCCTATCAAAGCCCACCTTGCCAAGTTTAGTGGCTTGGGCATTGCAGCATGCAAGCAGCCTATGCCAGCTGATATAAAGGATGAGCTCCTTGAGTGGGTAGCTCAAAGGGAAGCCAGAAAGTATCCACAGAGCTCTCGGCCCACCTCCACCTCTATTAGCTCCTGTGATCCTCCACATGATGCTCCAGCACATCAGACTCATAGGGGATCCTCTAGTGGAGGGAATGATGAGCATGGACATGATACCGTTGATCTTGAGGGTGACACTCAGCCACCGGTGAAGGCACCTAGAGGATCACTTTCTTCGGCATCCGTACGTGCGGGCTTTCAAAGGAAGCGGGAGCTTGAGGCCAAACAAGGTATAATGAAGCTTTTCATACAATGTGGCCTCTCTTTTAATGTTGCACGCACACCCGCATGGAAGGAAGCCATGGAGTTAGTGAGCACATTGGGATATCGATGGAGCGGTCCTTCATATGAGGAGTTGAGGACTAGTGAGCTACGCAAAACAAAAGATATAGTGGAGAAGCAATTAGAGCCCATGATGGGCACATGGGAGAAGTATGGATGCACTATTATGTGCGATGGATGGACAAACATCAGGAAAAGGAATGTATATAACATACTAGTGCATTGTTGCAAAGGCACTATGTTCCTTCGCGCCATCAATGCATCACAGGCTGGACTTACAATGACAGGTATGTATAGGTGAAATTTCAAGTTTTAATTTTTAGATATGCATTTGAATTTTGCATATGCTATATATATGTATTATGTATGTAGTATGTACTATGTACATGGCTGATTTGGTGTAATTTTTGTGTCACAGGTCAGTTTATATATGGTCATATCCGCCAGGCTATTATGGATGTCGGTCAAAAGAATGTTGTGCAAGTCATTACTGACAATGGAAGTAGTTGTGTGGCCATGGGTAGATTGTTAGAGGCACAGTTTCCCTCCATTGTGTGGACCCCATGTGCCGCACATAGCATTGATCTTTTGATAGAGGATCTTGGAAAGATCCCTTGGATTCATTCTATTTTTTCCACCTGCCATAAGGTGGTCTCTTTGGTCACAAAGAGACCAAAACTATTAGCTATTTTCAGATCATACAGTGAGTTGGATATCCTAAAGCCTGCGAAGACCAGATTTGCTTAAATGTGCATAGTGATGGAGAGACTACTTCAGGTGCGGCACGCTTTGATGCAGACAGTTGTATCTACAGAGTGGACTGCAAGGGATGAACACACTACCCCGAAAGCAAATTTTGTACGGATTACATGCTTGTCAGATTCATTTTGGAGGGATGTAGAGGCACTTGTGCGTGCCATACATCCATTATATTCTATTCTTCGCATCGTTGATATGGAGGGGAGTACATTGGGACTCGTCTATGAGTTCATGGATCGAGTTGGCGAGTCCCTTTCACGTTGCCCACATTTGACATTGGACAGGTATTTATTAAGTTATTACTTATTACTTTGAATTTTTGACACTTAAAATTCTTATTATCTTAAAAATTAGTCTCTAAAATTTTATAATTTCTTTGTTTATAGGATTGCGCAGCTTAAGGTTGTGTGAAGGGATCGATGGGATTGGTTTCATCGCCCGATCCATGGGATGGCACACTTATTGCATCCCTTATGGAGATCTCCGCAGGCCATCATGGATGAGGAGCTCTTGAGTTCATGGAACACATATGTATATAGGCTTTATCCAGCCGATGTAGAGTTGCGACTTCAGTTGGAGAGATAGCTCTTGGTATTCCAAAATGGTGGTGGCCATTTTAGAAAGGATACGGCTTGTTTGAGATCTGCTCAGTTGCGGCCAGTATCATGGTGGGAGATATATGGTGCTAGTGCTCCTCAGTTGGTAAGTACTAAGTCAAAAGTCTTTAGTGTACCGTGTGACATGTGCTAAATATGTATTATGATTTATGTACTAATTATTTTTTGAATTATGTTGTAATGCAGAGAGAGTTAGCTATTCGTATCCTTTCACAGGACTGCAGCGTAAGTCCTTGTGAAAGGAATTGGAGCACATGGGCCCTCTTCCATACAAAGAAGAGGAACAGATTATCTACAGCGCAGTTGGAGCGCCTAGTTTATTGCCACTGCAACTTGCATCTCTTGGAGAGCGGCGGACATACAGGAGATGTGAGGGAGGTCAACGTGGACACTGTAGATATAGAGAAAGTGAGACATATTCCAGATATTCCTCCAGAAGATCTAGACTTATATACTATGTTGTACCATGAGTTGACCTTACCTCAGCATGATACCATATCATCTCGGAGACGCAGAGGACCTAGCAGTAGTTGTGATGCATCCACTAGTAGCCGACCACATACCACTACTACTAGGGATGATGATGATGATGATGATGATGAGAGTGATGATTTGTCATCTGACACCATGTCAGACTGACAGAGTTTGATTATTGACATTTGCGGCTTTGACATTTCATGTTTGACATTTGGTATTTCATGATATGTATTTACTATTGTGATGACACTGGACACTTATCATGACTCACTTGTGACTTTATATTTATCATTTGCCACTTATGATTTATGCCATGTGTCATGACTCATATGATTTATGATTTATCATTTGTCATAGTGATCTCTATGTTTTTATTTTGATGTATGAACGATGATATGATCATGTGACATGTATGATGCCAAGTGTTATCATTTATGTTATGAATCATGATGTTTATTGTAATTTGTTAAAAGTTAGAAGTTAGAACTTAGAAACTAGAAACTTGAAAGTTAAGTGTTATGATCATTATGTTGTTAGAATCTAGAATCTAGATGATGATGTTATGGTTATTGATGTTATGATTGTATTTGAATTTTGATATAATGATGATGTATTTGAGATAATTGTATTTGATATAATCTTAAGGCTGTGTGGAGGGTTATGCTATAATCACGAGTCACGACCCAACTTTCAAGTTAGATTGATAATCTCTATTATTTATGATATATCTTATATTGTAATAAGTATTTTATGGTATATATAGTCATATCCCACCTTATTACATATCATAGGACCCAAAATATGTGAAAAATACATATAAAAAATTTAAAAAATAAATAACTTTATCGCAACTCCTAGGTCCAGACGTTGCCCTCGTTGCTAACCCGTTGCTAACCCGTTGCCATTGCCGTTGCCGTTGCCGTTGCGAAAACGTTGCTTTCCACTATGATACTAAGATGATTCAATTACCAAGAAAAGAGAGAAGGTGCCATTTACGTACGGAATGGTCGTGTGGCTCATTTACGTACGGAATGGTTGCTACGAGACAAGATATTGTGTATGCATCTGGAGTTGTATACGAGTACTAGGAAAATCTAGTGAAAAACCATTGGGATAATGTAAAAAGCACTCAAGTACTCAAAGGGTACAAAAGAAAAGTGCACTTCACATCTTCCCAAAAGGAAGGGATTTTGCAATGCATATATGGCATATAATTGAATACCCCCTTAACATGCTTGATGGTGCAATATCATGGTGTTTAGGATTGCAAAAAGATAGTTGCTTGACTACCTTGAGCCATAAGATTGAGTAGACTTGACACAGATATAGGTATCGAGGACTAACAACCCTTGGTCCATTGTCATTGTGCAAGTGCCATAAATCTAGTTAAGAATGTCATGTTTCATGCACATTTTAAGCGTATTGATGCACAAAATGGCTTCATTAGATAGGCGCTTGAAAAGGTGGATAGGTTACATTTATGATTTACCAAAGCTCATCCAAAGGATAATCCCTCCAATATGTTGATGAGGAACCTTGGGGAATCTATGCATGAACAGTGCATGGCCCTTCTCGAAGTATTGGAGGCTTTCAAAGGGAAGATTGTTGGGGTAAAGCCCTCCTATTCATGTTTGTAGCACTGGACTCTAATTTTCAAAGCTTAGGCTTAGATTTCATAGTGCCTTGAGCTTTTTAAAGGGACAAGAGCTCTTGTGTTTTAATATCAACTATTTCAAAAAAGGAATACTCAAACGTATTTTAAAAAGGGGGGATCCTTCAATGAAGATAATTCATAAAACTATGAAGAAATTTTGAATAGGTTTTCGGTAAAGGATATTGTGAAGATGTTTGAAGAACTTGATCAGGTTCCTCTCAGATCCTTTGGGATCACATTGATTGAACGAATAACAAGTTAAAAGATCCATTGTAGATCTTATGTGCATTTGCCTCTCTCTCTCTCTCTCTCTCTCTCTCTCTCTCTCTCTCTCTCTCTCTCTCTCTCTCTCTCTCTCTCTCTCTCTCTCTCTCTCTCTCTCTCTCTCTCTCTCTCTCTCTCTCTCTCTCTCTCTCTCTCTCTCTCTCTCTCTCTCTCTCTCTCTCTCTCTCTCTCTCTCTCTCACACACACACACACACACACACACACACACATGCTGTAATAGGCCTTCTTCTAGTGAAATAATTCATTTTAAACTTTCTGAATTTCATTGTGGGGATAATGCTTAGAATGAATAATTAGGTCATTTTATGCATGTAGGAAAAAATTTGGGTTGACAAGTTTCATACTCTCTCTCTAGACCTTATTCGCATCATGTTTTCTAGTGGAATTTTGAAGGTGAAGATGAAAGAATTAAGGAAACTTTGTATGAGAGAAAGGTAAAGCAAGTATAAGAGAATAAAAGTGCCTCTGTGAAATTTTTGTGAATCATGTTTTAAGTACTTCGTTCAAGGTCCTACATTTAGTTCATTGTAAGAAAATGCCTTGATTTTACTCTCTCTAGAATTTTGAAACTTGCAGGGCTCAAAAGTGGCATTTGGAGGTGGATTTGGACCTCGGATGTCTCTAACACTATTGTGCATATCGCAAAATTGAATAAAAGTGTCTCTCACAAGCTTAAGCTAATTCCTACCATAGTCACAGGGGGACGCGTCCCCGGGCCCGAGGGACGCCAAGACGCCGTCCCCCCTTCAAAATTTCTTGGGACGCTCAGCCGGGACGGCTGGCGTCCCGAATTTGTGTTTGTTACAGGAGGCCGTCCCCGAGACGCCGTTCCGGGACGGATGGCTGTTATGACGGATGTTTGGGGACGCCAAAATGGCGGGAGCGGCAGTTTTTCCGAAAAAATTTTGATGTTTGAATTTCGAAAAAATGCGCCCACATTCTCTCTCTATGGCTAGTTCTTATGGGGCCCCAATGCAACTATAAAAGAAGCCCTTGCTGCCCTCAAAACACACATCACACTTTCAGCTTTCCCTCTTGAGCTCCTTGGTGTGCACCCTTGCATATTCAGCAGCCCTCCCCATCCTCTTAACCTTTGGGCCTCTCTAGGAGAGTGATTTCAGCAGCCCCTCTCTTGAGTCCTCTCCTCAAGACTCAAGAACTTACCCATTGGAGTTCTAAACCTTCCTCCTCGCTTTCATTTGGAGCGCAAGCGCAGCCATTATGGCCTCTTCATCAAGCACATACAAGAGAAGGAAGGCCGTTGCAAAATGGACATGGTGGGAAGAGGTGGATTCTCCCATGTCCGCCGGAGAAGGAGGGGGTTCAAGACCATGGACATGCAAACTATGTGGATACAAAAGGACCGGTGGAGCGAACAAGGTGCATGCCCATCTTCTTCATGAGAGTGGCAATGAAGTAAAGTTTTGTAATGCCATCACTTCGGAGAAAAAGCAAGAACTTCTCAACAAGCTTGCTGTGAGTAATGCCCATGTGCATGCCCGTCGTGCTTCACAAGCTCCGGTCAATCCGGCATCATTTGTGAGAACTTCTACCTCTCTTTCCAAGGAGGCATCTTCATCGGCAACGACGGCTCGACCTCATCCTCTTTCCACACCAATAGATATGCCATCTGTAAGCTCCACACCATATGGAGTCGGTCGTATTCATCGTCAACAAACCCTTGATGATAAATGGAATCCCAAATTGAAGGAAGAGGTTGACATGGCGGTGGCGAGGTTTTTCTATCATGACCACATTCCTTTCAATGCAGCCCGGTAAGTAATCACAATTCATATGGCATAACTGAATTTTCAACTGACCTAATTGTTTGCAATTTATATATGTAAATTCTCTTTTTGTTCATAGATCACCGTACTTCAAGGAGATGATGAAAAAAGTAGGGGAATATGGCATAACTGAATTTTCAATTGACCTAATTGTTTGCAATTTATATATGTAAATTCTCTTTTTTTCCTCCCACTTCAGAGAGTTTGCGTACGACTCTATTAGACAAGGAGAAGAAACTTGTGGAAGCCGCATGTGAGAACATCCGAAAATCATGGGAAAGAAACGGAGTGTCCTTGCTCGTGGATGGATGGAGTGACACACAACGACGATCTATCCATGGAGTTGTCGCTTACTCCCGAGGTGAGATGTACTTCATATCATCCCACGATGCATCTGAGACAGGAAAATCGGCCGATGTGCTTGCTTCTGAGAGGGCAAGTGCCATAGAAATTGTGGGTCCAGCAAATGTTGTAGCCATTGTAGCAGATGGAGAAGCCGCAAACAGAGCAGCTTCCCAAATCATTGAAAGTATGTATCCTCATATCAGTGTTTGTTTTTGCATGGCTCATTGCCTATATAATATTCTCAAAGACATTGGCACTTTGGATTGGATTTTGCCTTCAATCAATGAGGCAAATGCATTAGTGAGCTTCATCAACAATCATACACGTGTGAAGAACGAGTTCAGCAAAAGATCTACTCTTGTTTTGCTGAAATATGCTGAAACACGATTTGCATATAACTTCATCATGTTACACCGTGTTGTGAAGTGCAGTGGTGTTTTAAGAGGCCTACTATTGAGTGATGAATTTGCAGCAATGCCAGAGGCTTCCACAACAGCAGGAAAGGAATTCAGAAAACTAGCAGATAATGCATCATGGTGGAAGAATATTAGCCGCATAGTGGATATCGTGCGACCACTTGTCCACTTGCTAAGAGTGGTGGATTCTATGGACCCATGCATTGGCAAAGTATATGAAGCTATGGATCGAACCATAGAGTCACTTAAGAAGCTAGTGCAAGAGGATGAGAAGTATGAAGAAATTTCATCAATATGTGTTCGACGATGGAATGCCTATTACTCCCCACTCCATGCAGCAGCATTCATGGTGGACCCTGAATTCCAAGATAAGAAACAATATGCTGATCCGGAGGTAGCAAGTGGATGGAGGACGATATTGGAGAGACTTGTCCCAAATAATGCATCGAGGAGGCTTATTAGAGATCAATTATCCAAATATAGAACTATGAAAGATGCTTCATTTTCATGTGCAGATGCACAAGAAGATAGGTTTCGTGTCGGCGCTGCTCTATGGTGGGAAGATTTTGGATTTGATGGTCCAGAGTTGCAACAATTGGCTATACGGATACTTAGCCAAGCTTGCACTACGAGTTGCCTTGAGCAACTATGGAGTGTTTATGGACATGTAGCCTCTAAGAAGAGGAACAGACTTGGTGTGCAACGTGCCAGTGATCTTGTCTTGTGAGTGCAAATTTAAGGATGCTTCCCAAGACCCAAAGCATGGCTTCAGATCCTTTTACACAATGGGAGATGGAGGACAAGGTGCAAGGTGAAGAACATGAAGAAGAGGCACATGATTCAGAATACTTTGAGCAAGTGGAGATTCAGATTGCACCATGGGCTACCACCCCTACTGATGAAGCACATACTCCCCACTTGGATTCTCCTTGACACTTTAGTCTTGAGTTATCTTAGATCTATCATAATTCATCTAGATTCTATGCCGTATGCCATATGGGCCATGGTTGTATCTTTTTGGTTTTATTCATGAGATATACTCTTTTGGATATATGATATGATGATTATTTATTAATCATCCTAAATCAATGTAATCTTTTTTGACGTGATCATTGTAATATGGATGTGTTTCATTGCGTTAGCCCTTAAAATTTAAATATTGTCTATGGTGTATGAGCCTTGAGCAATGAGGTCATATGGTTTGTAACTTGTTTAATGTTGTCTCTCATATAAGTGATAGCTTAATCAATGATCAAATTAGATAACATAAGTTAGTGTTCAGTGTATATCTGCACCGCGACAGCAACACATCACATGTTTTCATATATTTCACTTTGAAAGGCTTCTTTTTACTATTTTCTTGTTTATTTGTGCTCTTATAAGCTAACAAAACCATTATGAATGGTTTCCATTTCAAATTAACCTTAAAATCAGCATATTTTGAGTGCCGTCCCGGATTGGCGTCCCCGGGACGGTACAGGTCCCGTCCCCGACCCCGGGACGTCACTGTCCCCGGGACACGTCACCGTCCCCTGGTGACTATGAATTCCTCACCGTTTTTGAGTTACAGGGCTTTGAAAAGTGCCATTTTCCAACACTTAAAAAATTTTATTTATAAAATTTAAAAAAAATATAAAAAAATAAAAATAAAAACGAGGGCTTATCTATTTCTATTCGAATCCGTGATTCTGATGCTCACATGTCACCACGTCTACTTATGAATATTTTCGGATATGTCTTTTTGGTGTTTTTCTCCTATTTTTGACAGGTACGCTAAAGAAAGAAAGCACACTACGATCGCATTTTTTGCGAAAGTTTTGGAGAAACTCAACTTTTTCTAAATTTGGTGGATCGCACACTTCTTTGGGGGAGGGGGGACAGCAATCAAACTCTGATAGAGGGAGACATGCGCATCAACACAGGGGACGCACAGAAATCTGAGAATTACCTTGTGATTGAGAGTGAGAGTGAGAGTGTGATTGAGAGTGCGAGTGTGAATGCGATTGTGATAGCTCGGGGGTGGTTGGGAGGTAGAGGCTTCGTCAAGAAGATATTGTCAAAAGCTATTGTAACCATTGATTCACATCTATAATATCAGAATTCTTCCTTCTCTGCGTCATATTTGTTTTTACTCTTCCGCATCAGATTTTCTCTTACCTTGTGTAATCTCTACGTTCTCCTCTCCTCTGTTATTTTTGAGTGATCGAAAGATTGTGATTGGGGATAGATTGTGATTGAGGAATCGCTACACATGCACACACACAACAAATTAAATCTATCTTCATGATATGTCCATCCATGCCACATATTCGTGCATCCATGTTTTTCCTATGTGCCTTTCATGGACCGAGGGCTCTATCTTTCTCTCCACTATTTCCTTTGTTTTGTATACCTCACTCATCCTCAACTCCTCATATGAAAGACCTTACCACCGATATCCTGATATGCTAACTAGCTCCATGGGTTCCTTCCATGCGGGTGTGCATGTAACATAAAAGAAAGACCACATTGCATGAAAAGCCTCATTATACTTTGTTTGGCCTCAAGCTCGCATTGCCTTTGGAAGCAAGCACATATGGATGCTCAAAAGAGAGAGCCATGAGGAGTCTTCATTGGTGGTTGAGTCTCATCATCAAGATGGAGGGCACCATGTTGATGCTCATCATTTTTCCCCACTAAAGGATCCCCTATGACTCTAATCTACTTGACTATGAGTGTGCTTACATTCTTGGAGGCGTTGGAGGTCTTCGATTAGTGTATGCTCATACACTTGGAGGCTCTCATAGTCTCTTGTGAGAGGTTGCTTTTGGAGTCTCTATTCAGCTTAGGCTTCTTCGTGCCCTACTTCCCTATTCCTTCACGTGCTCTCTTTGGTGTTAATGAGTTGTGAATACGTTTCTTTTGTTTGTATTTGGAGCATATCATTATCTTGTACATCTTGGTCATTAATTGGAACATAATAATTTTTTACCACATTTTGTGTATTGTGCACTTGTTCACTTGTCTATGTGTGTATGTTTTCTTACGTGCATTATTACTTGCATATCCTAGCTAACACTTTACGAGCTTCATCTCTGTAAATTTCATATTTTCATACAAGGTGTGACTTCATATTTCAGCTTATAGCGCTCTCCATTATGTTTCCAAGACTCTGGAATTCATACTATGTCTAGGTTTTATTTTGGTTTCAAAAACTTGTACTCCATAATATGCTAAAATTTATATCATGTTTGAAATGTACTGCATGCCGCTTTCATATCTTCGCATTTGACTCAGCTTGGAGGTCCAAATTAAACTCACTTCATATTTTCCTGTTTTTCCATGCTTGATTTTAGTTTGCATATAAAAAACATAGATTAAAAATGACTTTCCGGTAGATCCATTATGAAGCAAAAAATCATTTTAATGCATGAATCAGGATATGCACTGCAAATGTAGCATTTCTTAGAACCTGTAAGCTCATTCAAAAGATGTCAAGCTTCAAAAGAAATCTTTGCCTTAAACCAATCAGGTAATGCATGCTAAGCATGATCACAGAGTATCTTTATGACTCAATGAGAATATTCCCAAACAGTCGCATGAGGAATCCTATTTATGTAACTCATATCTTTTATTTCATACCAACGAAATTTAATTTGTGGCTTCAAGAAATTAAAATCATGGAAATTACTATAGCAAACCTTCAATGAAGAAATTTCCATGATTTTGATTTCCCAAAGCCACAAACATGAAATGTTCAGAAATTACATTTGGGTGGTATGAAATAAAAGATATTAGTCAGATATATAGAATGCTTTATGCACCTGTTTGAGACTATTCAATACCCACAGATCAGCCCAATGTTAGTTTCTGAAAGTGGGGGATAAAGGGGGTCCCTTGGGTGTGTGAGTTGTTCTTTCAAATTTCAAGCTTAATGGAAGAGTAGTTCAAAGACCAAACCTCCACCCAAAAAAAAGGGAAATTAACACTGAAAACAAGAACCATACATAGTCACCTAACCTAACACAGTGGAAGAGTTTGAATGTGGTGCATCTTTATTCAAATCAGCTTGCCGAGCACGAAGCTTCTTCATCTCCATTTGAATTTGGTCCAAGCGTTTCTTCATCTCTAAAACAGACTGAAAGAAAACCTTTAAACTTAAAAATCAATTCTTCTATATATGTAAATATCAAGGCAAAAAAAGGATTTTTAATGTTTCCCATATGTACTCACTCTATTGTTATCGATTTCAGGCCCTACACTGTTAGCTTGTAATTGTTCTAATTGACAACTAGAAAGCTCCTGAACTTGCATGCAAGGATGCTGCTTAACAGAGGAATTATCATCAGAAACTTGTGAACCCAAGACTTCAAAACAGCAAATCTTGCAGGAAATGACATGACCTTTGTAGTCCCATCAGTCTGCAAAGGAGTTCCCATTGTCGAAGCAATATTTTGTGGTCCACTGGGTTCTGGTTCCATGTCTCTCACAGGCCCATTTACACAGGAAACTCTTCTTGAGTCCTTGTTTCTGTTTTCACATACTGCCGACTCAATTATCGTTGTCTCTTTCGCAGCCTTCCCTACATGGTGTTGTGAATACATGTCATCTGTCACACTAGGCTTAGCTTCAAAGGTATGATAATAAACACTTTGACAACTTTTCTCAGCTCCAGTCCCAATTTGAGTATCCAAATCATTGGCCGATATCCTTGAATGATGAACTTTGAGAAGTTTTCTGTCACTCCTTTCATCATCCATGTGTGTATTTTTGTTAATTGACCTTATTCCTTCCTTCCTTATAGGATAGGGATCCATTAAACCTTTACTGTACTGAGCTCTTCTACCCAATCTGTCCCACACACTGCCTGAAAGGCCTTCGTGATCACTTACTGAAGCTGATGCAGGTGCTTGAGTGCAAGTTGAAACAATGGCTAAGGATGCATTTTCTTCCCTCACATGATCCACACTGTCAACGTGCTTATACTCATTATCATCTTCTGAAACACAACATTACAAATTAGCAATAACACTTTACAATGCCATGCTTGCATGCAAGCTTAATGAGTAAATATTCCTTTATTTTTCCAAAAAGTAGATAGCAAAATGAAGAGGTTTGATTGATTATATAATTGGGAAGCTAACCAAGTTCAGTTGAAACAACAGATCGCAGACGTTTTGAACCAGGCTTTGTGAGACCTGCAACAGGTCCTACAGCCTCCCTCACAGCAGACTGCAAAAGCCTACGTGTTGCATTCACATTAACAGGTGAAGAATGTCTCTGCATTACAGAAAGAGATTACCTGCATAAACTTATGTTCTCCAATTTGTGATTCTCCATTTTGTATGAAAAAAGAGATTACCTTGCTGGGTTGTTTCATTTCTGATGGTCTCTCCTTTAAATTTTGAAGACATGTATCCTGGGGGAGTTGCACTTTCTTTCCATAATGTTTGCCTGACTGCTTCTCCCTTGATTCTGCCTTCTTCCTGTCCTGAATAGTGTCAGGGTTTCTTCTTCTTGGATAAGTGATATCTGAATCTGGGATTTTATTTACATCAATTAAAGTCTGCTTCTTCTTCTCTCCATTTTTATCCTCTAAAGGTGATACCTACATCCAAAAACTCCAGCTGTTATGCAACGATGATCGTGGCCACCTGATGCCTTCAAAAAGAATGAAAAGCTTACTGCACATTGGCAATAGGGGTGCTTTCTTTCACATACAACTATCCGCCATATGCTATACAGGTGCACACCTGCACATCAGCTTGGACAGTTCTCACTCTCCCAGGCTCTGCTTCATGTACCTTGTGTTCTACTCCATTGCTTCCCAATGCTATTGTTTTTGAAACAGGCGTATGCAAGTGTAAGTTCGTGGACAAATAATCCCAAAGCCTGAAAACAAATTTGGAGCTTAATAATTCAGAAAAACATGGTCCATATCCAGATGCAAACATTCTGCACAGCTTAAGCTACTCATACCAGGCAACAAATGCTTCACTTTGATCACCCAAAAAAGCTTCCAGGTCCTTGATAGCCTGGGCTTGTTGTTTGCCATGTGCCACTAGAACAACTATGTATTGCTGCATACATCAAAGGATATCCGACTTATTGAAAAGGAAAAAATGCACTGATAGAATAAAAAGCCAAATCTTTAAGCAGGAGGGAGATGATACCTCTGATGTACCAAATTTTTACTCATAAACACAGTAAATACATGGATGTGCTTTTAGTGCTCATGACTGGTCTATGAAATCCACAAGGGGACAATATCCTTCCAACTATGAATATAAAATCAAGTAAAGGTAAATGTACAAGAGCTAGACTGCTCTTCTGTGGAATATAGCATAACAGTAGCAAAATATGGTCCAAAAGTTTCATGCCCTTGGTAATATTTAATCTCTTACATCATCCTAATGAAAATTACAACAAGATTATTTATTCATTGTTGTTGAAATCGATGGCGAAAGATTTCTTGAATGATAAAAAAAATTGCTTTCAGTAATCTGAAATGCTAAAAAAATCTTTGCAGAATTTGTCACCATATCTGACTTAATGGAAATAAATATCCAAAAGCCCTAATTTTATGTCTTTAGCAACATCTAAGATTGGCATACGTGATGATGATGACAAAATCCCAAAATCAGGTTGAATACACTAAAGTTAACAACCCTAAGTTCAGAAACTTTAAGCTATCCTGATACCATAATCATCTGATTTTAACATCGACTCTCCGACACATATACCCAAGTGGTGGTTTTTTTTGGGTTTTTTTTTTTTTTTGGGGGGGGGGGGGGGGGGCATAATCCATAGTACAATTGCATTGTGAAAACTAAACGCACTTCATGTGAATTTAATGCATTCTTTGTCAAGTTGCTTTATAAATCCTTCCCATC
>MU260053.1:925000-927500 GCA_020310875.1 Ceratopteris richardii
ATGCAAAGTAAGAAATAGAGCCTCCCCTCCCCCCATTACTAGCTAAACCAAGCTCTTTGCCTACATAAAATTTTCTTTATCTATCACCAAGCTATTGTGGTCATCGGGAGATAGTAAAAAAGCTCAATGACATACAAAACCAATTAGAATTTCCTCCATAATGTAAATTCTATCAAATGCCTCATGTTAATAAGTTAGCAATCCATTTCTAAGGCGGATAATTCAATCAAGGGTATTCTTTTACCACGTAAACAAGGTCAAGATAATCCTCTAGACAAGAAACAAAACAAAGATAAAAATAGTTGAGGAATTACGTCCTCTCACACTATTCATGTTCTTGGAAAGAATGCCTCTTACAGATCCCACTTGAGAGTTACACATTCTTGTTTACAAGCACTTTCCCTCCTAAATCAAAGCACAATGATCTTTAAAAAGAAATGAGAATATTAGACATTGGGCAGGTCTACAAGCTCATGTGTGTATTAGATAAGGGGCTAGAGACCAACATCCAAGTGGGTCGAAGGTCATATATTCTCTCAACCCCAAATTTCATGTGACTTTCTATATCTCATAATTATTTCAGAATCTAGAGAAATTAATGCTTCCATCGCATCCAGAACATGCCAAAACCCTAAAAGATCGACTTTCTACTTGCTTGATTCTAACATCCAAAGGTCTTGTTTCTTGACATCATCCATGATATCATCGATTCGTAACCTCCCTTGAACACCTATATAAGGAGGGCTTGGCCACATGCATCCTCAGTCTTGCCAATACCAATCTTGGGAGCTCGAGTCTCAATCTCGTCTTCCTCTTGTAATCTCTTAGTACGAGACCCCGTCCAATTCTTTCTTATACCTAATCCATCTCCCTCAAGGGAGGTCTTGTAATCCAAATATATTATTTAATATCTACGATCATGGGTTATGGGATCTCTTCTATCTTATCTAGTCCAATTATGCATACCTATAAGTCCTAGTTTGTGGAACTTCTTGTATCAGTTGCATACTCTTGTATTATTTTCCCTACATGGATGATCTTGTAATCAAAAGTATGATTCCGAAATCCTTTCTAGTATAGTAAGAGGGCACTATCTAGTGTTCCCCCCGATATTTTGGCAAGACTCTATTCTACCCAAGACCGGGCATCATGGAGAACACAGTTGAACAAATTGTGGCATCACTTCAGCGTCTTCAGCAACAAGTCGAGGATCTAACTCATTGACAAACACAAGTCGAGATGGTCATCCCGTGCATGTAGGCATACTTATCCAAGAATTACAAGAACGAATCGAGAATCTTCAAGCTAATCAAGGAAGCATTCAAGTAAATCAATGCCCTAGTTCATCCTTCATGAAGGAGCCCAAGATTTGCATGCCATAAAAGTTTGCTTGGTCGCACGAAGTTCTGCAAATTCCTATAGCAAGTTAAATTGTACATCCATATGCAATCTGATAGATCCCTGATGAGGCATCCAAGGTCGATTTTATTGGAACCCTACTCTATGCTCAAGTATTACCATGGTTCCTGACAATCTTGGAGAAGAACATGGAAGTACTTCATGACTATGAGGGGTTTCTCTGAGAGCTCACCGCTAGGTTTGAAGATGCAAACACGAGTCTAATGGAAGAAACAAAACTCCGGAAGCTACGTCAAGGTAACTACCTTGCCTGAACCTATGCATCAAAATTTAGGCAATTGATATGTGATCTCACTTGCATGAGGATTATTTCATTAGCCAATTTAGATGTGAAAGACCTTCTACTCACAATGCCAGAGGTTAACACATTGAATTAATACCACCCAAGCCATTCAATGTGCTACCCGCATTTTTTACAGGACACAAGAAAAACAACTAGAAGGAAGACTTTGCCAATGGAAACCCTTCCAACCCACTCCTAGAGAAGAGCCTATCCCAGGGTTTATGCAGATAGACAAACTTGGTTCCAGTCTCTAACACCAAAGGAGAAAAAGAGAAGGAGGGATAACAAGTTATGAATCTATTGTGGAAACCCACGCCACATTGCAACTAATTGTCCCAACAAGAGAACCAACTCTAGAGTCCCAATCACCCTTGTAAAGCATGAGAAAGTCTAGTTGTAAAGGAGACCGTACAACCATACCATGATATTAGAAAGGGTATCATAATTCCAGCAACACCCATAGAAACATGTCTTGCCCTTGTCAAGTTGATCATGCCTAAGAAGATCCTTTTCCTTACAACCTTAGTCGATTCAAGTGCCTCATGTTTCATCAATGAAAGATTGATTAAGAAACACAGGATTCCAGTATCTTAGAAGAACAAACCGGAAGTAGTTGTAGTAGTAGTAGATGGACGACCTCTAGCATTTGGGAATATGACCAAGGAAACCATACCATTAAGAATAAAACTTGATGATCATGATTCCCACATATGTTTCAATGTACTATCAAGTCCGATAAATTTTGTTATCATTGGAATGGCCTGGCTAAAGAAACATAATCCAAGCATTGATTGGGAA
>MU260053.1:932500-992500 GCA_020310875.1 Ceratopteris richardii
CCATTATGGGCTTATATGATGTGTCATGTATTGGTTGCAAAAGGAATATGGAATATTATGCAGGGTGTTGAAAAACATCCTATTATATCTGCAAATACAGTTATTGAAGGTGATGCAAATGGCGTTGAAGATGGCGATATTCTTCATGTTCATGTTCGTACTAATGTTCCTATTGCACCTACTACAGAGCAAATTCATTGGGATGATAGAGATGCTCAGGCACATGCATTGATAGCCTTCTTTGTCAAACATGCCGTTATTCCTCACATTCACTCTTGTAGAACAGCAAAGGATGCTTGGGATATATTTACCACTTTATACGAGGCAAGGAATAAGGCTCATGTTGCTTACATCGAAAATAATTGGAGAGTGAGCACATGAATGAAGGAGATTCAATGGATAATTTTTTGACAAAGATCAAAGATTTGAAGGAGCAGTTGATTTCTGCTGATGAAGTCTTGCTTTACAGTTCATTTTTGCACTCTGTTTTGAATGGTCTTCCAAATTCATATCAAAGTTTCACTTTTACTCTTCGATTGATGATGAAAGGCAATCCAAATGCCTTAACATTTGAGGAGTTAGTCTCTGTTATGTTGTAGAAATATCAATCTAGGCAGAACATGTCCATTATACATGTTGTAGATCAAGCTCTAATGGCTAGTCAAGAGGGCAAAGGTAACTGGAGCTCTTCTACTAGTAAGCAAAAATCTCCTAATTCTGCACAATCAAAGAAGGATGACAAAGACAAGAAGAAAACATAAAAGCAAAAATTCTTTTGCAAATACTATAAAGCAAATGATCATGTCATAAAGAGTTGTCCAAAATTGGCTGCAAAAGAGGCAAAGAAGAAAGAGGTTGGAATGGTTGTTGTGGAGGCCTTTACACCCAAAACAGAGTCTACCAATCTTGTGCAGAATGAAGAATGGGCATTTACTACTATTTGTAGTTATGACTCATCTTCACATGAACAGTGTGTGTCTGCAATAGACTAAAATGTTTGGTACTTTGATAGTGGGGCAACCAAACATATTACCTCATAGCCTAGTTTCTTCACTTCACTTGAGCATGCCCCTACAAGGAATATTGTCACATGCACCAACAACTCCTCTTATCCTATTATGGGAGTTGGTAAGATCATTTGACTACTATTGATGGTAGTTCTTTTACATTGTCAGATGTTTTATTTGTGCTCAAGAAAAATCTGTTATCAATTTCAGCATTAGCCAAGATTGGCTTGGTCTGAAATTTATTGATGACAGATGTAGAGTTCATGATCTATCAAATGGTGACATCACTATTGCTTCTGGAATTTTATGGTGTAGTCTATATAAGCTCATAGATTATGCAAAGTCTGTGAATGATTTAGCATGTGAAGTTCAAGATTCTTAGGTTATGTCAGATGCAAAGCTTTGGCATGCACACTTTGGTCATCTAAATTTTGCTAGTTTGTTATGCTTGCAAATTGGAAATGGTGTCCTCCTTGAGGCAACTGGTAAACATGTATGTGAAGGTTGTAATTTGGGCAAAATGCAACCTTCCTCCTTCCCAAAAGATGGTTCAGTTCGAGCTACACAGAAATTGCAGTTTGCTCACAGTGATGTATGTGGTCCTATGCAGACACCTTCTTTTGGGAATTGTCTTTACTTCATGACTTTCATCGATGATTTTTCCACGCATGCATGGGTATATCCATTGAAAGCAAAGTCTGAAGTATTTATATGCTTCAAATAGTTTCTAGTTTTGGCTGAAAATCTGTCAGCATGTAAAATGGGCACCCTCCATTCTGATAGGGGGGAATATATGTCTTCTTATTTTAATGTATTTCTCACTGAACGTGGGATAAAACATTAATGTATAGTGTCATATACACCTCAAAAAAATGGAGTTATTGAAAGAAAGAACAAGTCACTCATGGAGATGGTGAGATGTATGGTCAAGAGTGAGGCTTTATCAAATAGTTTTTGGCTTGAGGCTATTACGTGTGAAGCATATGTACTTAATAGGTGTCCCACTAAAACATGGTATTCTATCACTCCATATGAGGCTTGGCATGGTCGTAAGCCATTTGTTGCTCGCCTGTGTGTTTTTGGTTGTCTTGCATATGTTGATATATTTAGGTAGTGATGTGTGTGAACACACTAGGACCGTCGGGCCACTTTTTTCCTTCTTTAGGAGGTTTTTTTCCACCAGATTGTATATACGCCTATTGCCCTAATGGGCTACTTATCTTTGTACATTCTCTAGTAATACATTCAGTATTGTGGTTTTGTGCTCCAAGATTCTTCTTCTTCCTTGTGATGTTCGCGTGCTTCCACAAACATCTATCTCCAACAATTGGTATCAGAGCAGGTCGTCGCTTCATCTAAGGTGCCGTCGACACTCCTTCGTTTGCAGTCTCAGAATCGCACCAATTTTGGTGAGCATACTCAGCGTGTTTCTAAGATCAAAACAGCTTTGCTATGTGGTGCCGAAAACGTGATCTGAGCTCGTTTCGGCCTCCGAATGCATTGTCGTAGCACTTGTGCAGGCTATTTCATCTTTTTGTGCCAAAGGTATATACTAGTTTTTGTTCGCCAGTATAAGCGTCTCGAAGTCTACTACAGGTCTAGCAGAATTCGTCATGGCAATTCTGTTCAACTTTTTGAGACACAATCAATTTTCTGTATCAAGGTATTTTAGTCACCGGCCATGGCTGAAAGCAGTGATGTATTCTGTATGTTGGCTGTTGAGGATAAGTTGGATGGTATTAACTACCCATTATGGGCTTATATGATGCGACATGTATTGGTTGCAAAAGGATTGTGGAACATTGTGTAGGGTGTTGAAAGACGTCCTATTACACCTCTGACTATAGGTAGTGCAAATATAGGTGTTGGAGCTAATGAAGATGGTGTCGAAGATGATATTCCGTAGATTCCTATTCGTGCTACTGTTTCTGTTGCACCTACTACAGAGCACATTCGCTAGGATGGCAGAGATGCCCAGGCACATGCTTTGATAGCCTTGTCTGCCAAAGGTACCATTATTCCTCATATTTGCTCTTGCAGAACAACAAAGGATGCTTGGGATACACTTCCACATTGTACTAGGCTAGGAATGAGGCTCGTGTTGCTTACCTCTGAAAATAGTTGGAGAGTGAGCACATGAATGAAGGTGATTCTATGGACAATTGATTTCTGTTGATGAGGTTATACTTGATAGCTCACTTGTGCAGACCGTTCTGAATGGTCTTCCTGATTCATATCAGAGTTTTGCTTCTACTCTTCGGTTGATGATGAAAGGCAATCCAAATGTCTTGTCATTTGAGGAGTTAGTCTCTATTCTGTTGCAAGAAGATCAGTCCAGGCAGAACAGGTCCATTATGCGTGTTGCAGATCAAGCTTTCCTGACTAGTTAGAAGGGCAAAGGAAAATGGAGCTCTTCTACTAGTAAGCAAAAATCTACAAGTGTTGCACATTCGAAGAACCAAGACAAAGATGAGAAAAAATCTGAAAAGCAGAAAATTGTTTTGTAAGTACTGTAAAGGGAATGATCATATCATAAAGAACTATCCAAAACTGGCTGCTAAAGAGGCAAAGAAGAAAGAGGCTAGAATGGTTGTTGCAGAGGCCTCTACACCAAAAACAGAGTCTGCAAATCTTGTGCAGGAAGAAGAATGGGCATTTACTACTGTCTGCAGTTTTGACCCATCTTCTCATGATCAGTGCATGTCTGTAGTAGACTCCGATGTTTGGTATTTTGACAGTGGGCAACCAAACATATTACCTCGCAGCGTAGTTTCTTCTCTTCACTCGAGCCTGCCCCTACAGGGAATACTGTTACATGTGCCAACAACTCCTCTTATCCTGTTATGGGAGTTGGTAAGATCATTTTGACTACTGTTGATGGTAGTTCTTTCACTTTGTCAAATGCTTTATTTGTGCCAGGGATCAAAAAGAACCTGTTATCACTTTCTTCATTAGCCAAGATTGGCTTGGTTGTGAAATTTGTTGATGACAGGTGTACAGTTCATGATCTATCAAATGGCGACGTGATTATTGCTTCTGGCATTTTATGTCATGGGCTATATAAGCTCATAGACTATGAAAGATCTGTGAATGATTCGGCATGTGCAGTTCATGATTCTCAGGCTATGTCAGATGCAAAGCTTTGGCATGCACACTTTGGTCATCTGAATTTTGCTAGTTTGCAACGCTTGCAGAAATCTGATATGGTGTCTTCTTTGCCCAAGCTTGAGGCACCTGGAAAACATGTATGTGAAGGCTGTATTTTGGGCAAAATGCAGCGTTCCTCCTTTCCAAAGGATGGTTCAGTTCGGGCTACGCAAAAATTGCAGCTTGTACATAGTGATGTTTGTGGTTCAGACACCTTCTTTTGGAACTATCTTTACTTCGTGACTTTCATTGATGATTTTTCCAGGCATGCATGGGTATATCCCTTGAAGGCAAAGTCCGAAGTGTTTTTGTGCTTCAAACAGTTTTTGGTTTTGGCTCAAAATCTGTCAGCATGTAAAATGGGCACCCTCCATTCTGATCGAGGGGGGGAATATATGTCTTCTGATTTTAATGCATTTCTAGCTGAACGTGGGATAAAACACCAGTGTACAGTGCCGTATACACCTCAACAGAATGGAGTTGCTGAACGAAAGAACAGGTCACTCATGGAGATGGCGAGGTGCATGGTCAAAAGTCAGGCTTTACCACATAGTTTTTGGCTTGAGGCTGTCATGTGTGCAGCGTATGTACTGAATAGGTGTCCCACTAAAGCGTTGCAGTCTATCACTCCATATGAGGCTTGGCATGACCGCAAGCCATCTGTTGCTCATCTGTGTGTTTTTGGTTGTTTGGCATATGCACTAGTGCCTGAACAACATCGCATAAAATTGGATGATAAGGCAGTAAAATGTATTTTTGTTGGGTACAGTTCTGAAAGTAAAGGCTATCGTCTGTATCATCCACAGATTAAACACATTCTGGTTAGCCGTGATGTTGTCTTTGTGGAAGATGCTATTCAGCCATTGCTTTCATGTACTAAGGAGACATCTGTTAGCTCCAAAGACATGTATGATACTTTGATGCCTCTTTTTATAGGTGGATAGTCTAGTGCTGGTCCTAATGAGGCAACTTCTCAGCCTTTGCAGGTTTCATATGATGATGCAGATCATTCCATTTCTGATGCAGATTTACATGATGCACTTGTTGATGAGAGAGCTCATATTGAGCAGGCAAAAACTATGCCAAAATGGCTGGTGCAGACTTTGCGTGACAGCAAATTAGATGCACCTTTGTCATATCGTACTCGTTCAGGATCTTATAGTGCCTCCTTTGCATCAGATTGCTATGCTATGGCTGCGTCTAGTCTCTGTGATGAGAATGAACCTGTTTCTTTTGATGAAGCACATAATTCAGAAAATTGGATGGCTGCTATGCAATCTGAATATGATGCTATAATGAAGAATGGTACATGGTCTTTATGCGACTTGCCTCTTGGCAAGAAGGCCATTGGCACTAAGTGGGTATACAAGCTGAAGTGTAAACCTGATGGTATAGTTGACAGGTATAAGGCTAGGCTTGTTGCAAAGGGTTATGTGCAAGAAAGAGGCATTGATTTTGATGAGACCTTTGCACCTACATGCCGTATGACTAATGTTCGGAGCATTTGTGCACTTGCAGCCCATCATGGTTGGAATGTACATCAGTTGGACATTAAAACAACATTTCTGAATGGTGACTTGCATGAAGAAGTGTATGTTTTTCAGCCCCGTGGCTTTGTGCAGAAAGGGCATGAAAACCAGGTGTGCAGGTTAAAGAAGGCATTATATGGTTTAAAGCAAGCACCACGTGCTTGGTATGAGAAGATACATGCCTATCTGGTTGCACATGGTTTTGAGAAAAGCCCAACTAAAAGCACCTTATATGTTAAGTGTGCTAATGATGTGCTTCTGATCATTGTTGTCTATGTTGACGACATGCTCCTCACTGGTCCTATTGAGAAGCATATTGCTGATTTCAAGGCTGATTTGCATGCCTCATTTGAGATGTCTGATTTGGGGCATTTGCATCACTATTTGGGCATTCAGTTTATGCAAGTTGATGGTGGAATGGCTTTGTGTCAAACGAAATATATTGACACATTATTGCAGCTTTTTGGCCTTGAAGACTGTAAGCCTATTGCCACTCCTATGGAGACAGGTTTACGATTGAGTCTTCATGATATTGAAGATGCATTTGATGCTGTTCTCTATCAACAGGCTGTTGGATGCTTGATTTACTTATGCATTACTGGGCCAGATATTCAATTTGCTGTCTCACAGATGAGCAGGTGTATGCATTGCCCAGGAGTCATGCATTGGAAGGCGGTTAAGCGCATCTTTCGCTACTTGAGTGGTACTCGGCTACTTGGGTTGTTTTATCCCAAGGGGGGATCACTACCACCAGATTTGCATGCTTTTTCTGACTTAGATTGGGCTGGTTGCTATGACACTCGTGTGTCCACCAGTGGTTTTTGCTTCATGCTTGGTAGCTCATGTATATCTTGGTTGAGCAAGAAGCAGCCTACTGTGGCCACTTCCAGTTGTGAGGCTAAGTATAGGGAAGCTTTCACAACGACTGTTGAGTGTGTGTGGCTCAGACGCCTTATGGCTGATTTGGGTGTTGGCCAGTCTACTGCCACCACCATCTTCACTGACAGTCAGAGTGCATTGGAAGTTGCGAGGAACCCTGTGTTCCATGCTCGCACTAAGCACATTGAGGTGCATTATCACTATGTCAGGGAGAGGTTCTCTGCTGGGGAGATCAGCTTGGCATATGTGCCCACGTAGGAGAACATCGCAGACCTTTTTACAAAGGCTCTGCCTAGGGAGAAGTTTGAAGCTTTCTGCAAAGCTTTGGGCTTACTTCCTTTTGTGGAGTGATTTCCACATAGCTTGGCACTTCCTTATACATGAGTGCCAGCTCCTTGTTCACCGCATCACTCCCAGGGGGGATTTGTTGATATATTTAGGTAGTGATGTGTGTGAACACACTAGGACTGCCGGGGCATTTTTTTCCCTCTTTAGGAGGTTTTTTCCCCCCGGCTTGTATATACGCCTATTGCCCTAATGGGCTACTTATCTTTGTACATTCTCTAGTAATACATTCAGTATTGTGGTTTTGTGCTCCAAGCTTCTTCTTCTTCCTTGTGATGTTCGCGTGCTTCTGCAGACATCTATCTCCAACAACATATACATTAGTGCTTGAACAACAATGCAAGAAATTGGATGATAAAGAAGTGAAATGTTATTTTGTTGGGTACAATTCTAAAAGCAAAGGCTATCATCTATATCATCCACAATATAAACGTATTTCGGTTAGCCATGATGTTGTTTTTGTGGAAGTGCTATTCAGCCATTACTTTCATGTACTAAGGAGACATCAGTTAGCTCCAAAGACATGTATGACACTTTGCTGCCTCTTTTTACAGGTGGATAGTCTAGTGTTGGTCCTAATGAGGCAATTTCTCAGCCTTTATAGGTTTCATGTGATGATGTAGATCATTCCATTTCTTAGGTAGATTTACATGATGCACTTATTGATGAGAGAGCTGATATTGAGGTGGCAAAAACTATAATGATGTGCTTTTGATCATTGTTGTCTATGTTGATGACTTTCCTCAAGTGTTCCAAGTGTTCCTGTTCTGATCTACTATAGATCAAAATATCATCTAGAAAGTCCACTACAAAATGCCC
Organism: Ceratopteris richardii; assembly: GCA_020310875.1. Taxonomy (NCBI): domain Eukaryota; kingdom Viridiplantae; phylum Streptophyta; class Polypodiopsida; order Polypodiales; family Pteridaceae; genus Ceratopteris; species Ceratopteris richardii. The sequence goes on from MU260053.1 coordinate 940,227, forward strand.
TAGATAAGGCCATAATACATTGTTCATGAGCTTCATGAAAGCGGAAGGAGCATTGGTGAGACCAAAAGGCATCACCAAGAACTCATAGTGCCCATATCTAGTCCTAAAGGTAGTTCTAAGGACATCCTCTACCCTAATCCTAATTTGATGATATCTTGACCTAAGATCAAGCTTGATAAAATACCTAGCTTGATATAACTCATCAAATAGGCCTTCCAACCTAGGCTTTGAAAACCTATTTTTGATAGTTACCTAATTCAGTACCCTATAATCTATGCATAGTCTCATAGAGTCATCTTTTTTCTTAACGAGAAGCATTGGCAATGCCCAATGTGAGTTACTAGGTCTAATGAAGCCTTTATCTACGTAATCCTGGAGTTGCTTCTTTACCTCCTCATTCTGAGAAACACTAAGCCTATAAGATTGATTACATATAGGGTTGATGTTAGTTACTACCTCAATTGCATGGTCAATGTCCCCTCTCTCACGTGGTAGCCCTCTAGGTAAGTCAGTGGAAAAAAAAAATCGAAATTCAAACATAAGATCTATAAAACCTTTAACAACACACTCTTGCAAAAAAGAATAGTAGAAAGTCTTGTCTATAGTTACATTTCTAGCATGAAAATATACATCATATGAAGTTTCTATACAATCTCGAGATCCTAACTATACAACAAAAAGATCTCCTGTACATGCTCAAAATTATCCTGACTATACAGGAGTGTTGTTTTGGTAACTTTGTTTAAGTGTGTTTCCCAACCCCATAGCCACTTTCTTCTTAAAACAAGGTTTCTCCTCTCCATATTCATGATTTGGAAGTCTACATGGTCAATATAATCTTGTATCTTGACTTCCAAATTGGATACCATAGTATTCCATGTCCTCTTGTCTTCCCCTTGCATCATAGATACTATGTATTTATATGCAGTAGGCTGTTGGGGAACCTTTGGTTTCTTGACTAGAGCATATTTTATGAAGTTATGAGTGGAGGAGTCATCTATCATGACTCACACCCTAGTGTCGTACATACCACTATGAAGTTTAACTAGGACATGTGGCCTAAACTGAGATGACCATAATGACTGTGTCAAACAACATGTGTGCTTTATATCCTCGTGCGTCATTTCCACTCCCTTGCAACAAGAGCTGCCATGAATGGGAAGTTTCTACACTAGGTGGATGCTTTTTTTCCCTTATCAAGAGTTGTACTACTCCCTAGTCCTCCTTTTTTTTTTCCCCTCTCCCTAAGTGGACAGTTCCATTGTGCATGGCTAGGAGACAGACACCTAAAACACAATTTATACACCTTGTCCCTCTTATACTACTCAATGGGTAACTTGGGCCATTGTGATCTTTGTTTCTTAATAAAGATTTTGTTTTTCCCCATGATCATTTTTTTCTTGAACTTGGTTGTACTAAGAGGTCTCACGATCCAATCTGTCTCCATAGGAGTGTATTGAGGACAGTTATGGTCCTCATAGATCTGAGTTATTTGATTGTCTCCACAAAAGTCTTAGGTGTATTTCTTCATACCTCTCTCTTAATGGCTTTGTCTAAGCCCCTAACAAAACTTCTGTTTTTTTGGAAGTCATCTAATCCCTTAAGCTTGATTATGATCTCCCTATAGTTGGATATGTAGACCGACAAACACCTACATCTCTATGTAATCCTGTCCCACTCATCCCAATTCCTCTCTTCCTCATTTTAGGAAGAAACTCTTTCAAGAAAAGAGTTTCAAAATGAGTCTACTCTATAGGGATGGAATTTGAATCCTTGAGACTCATCCACCACTTATAAGCACATGGGCCAAGTGAGAGACTCACTTCTAGAACACGATACTCAGGTGGGGTGCCCTTAAGTTGATGCAAGTCATTACACTTTTGCAAGCAAGTGTAGACCACATCCTTATTCCTCTCATGGTCATCCCCCATAAAGGTTGGTGGCTTGAGTTATTTTAGGAGGAGAGTCTCCTTATAACTCTCTCCTTTATGTTTGGCAAGAAAAGGAACATCCTTTCCTAGCCATCTCTACTATAGGAAGAGTAGGCATATCTCTTTCCTTCTTAGATAGGAAAGAGGTAACATGCGTCTCTAGTGAGATCATCTGAGTCTTAAGTTATTTTTTATTAGAGAGGTCATGCTACCAATGTCTTTCTCTAACCTAAGGGTTTGTTCCTTGAGCTCCATGAATTGCTTGTATGAAACACTCATCATGAAACTCTACATAGGAATATTCCTCTTCTTGCTCAACCTTTTGCTCTACTTCTTGCTCTTGCTATACCTCTTCGGTTCTATGGTCTAGATCCTCTAGTTGTTGCTCTCTAGGTTGAGAAGTACATTCTAAAGTTTTCTTACCCTTAAGATCCATGTTTACCCCCCAGTTTACTAACTAGAGTGTTTAGAATGAATGGAAGTAAAATTCATAAGCAAGAAAGACAGAAAAATATCACTATAACACTTCATTGATAGAATTGAAGCCTTCCAAAGCTAACTTGAAGTGATATTCCAAGTTTTGAGGCTCTAATTTGCAATCATCACTGGGCCAAAATGAAGAATTGAAATGTCCACTTTGTCTGAGAGAGATTTTAGCACCAAAAATTGATGAAAACGATGCCAAAAGCAAGTAGGAATAGCTCAAAGCATGACAATTGAGCAAAATTGATGCACTTTTGCTCTTTTCCAGTCCTCATTAGACAATCTTAGTCATGCACCTACAAATGAAAGCTATGATGTCAACCCAAGTGATAGAAGTTGATTTGGATGCCAAGCGATAAAAAATTAGGCCCGGAAGGGATTTCCTACTATTTGCTAAAGTGGAGAAGAGGGATTTTGATCCACCAAAACTTCTTGGAATCAAGATTTGTTTTGATATCATGAAACTTAGGAATATCTCTTTGAAATGTGATAAAAATTTCTTCGATTGGACCTTGAAGCACCAAACTATGGCTCAGAGAAGTTCACCATCTCAATTAGGGTAGATGGAATAAAGAACTTGATGATAAGGGTACTTTGTGAGCTTAAAAGAGTGCCACTCCAAGGATAAGAAACGAATTTCTCTACCCTATCACCTTTTCCACAACCCTCCTTACATGCATATATACTCGTATTCCTCAAAAGTAGCTTCAAACATATTTGAGAATATACTATGTTACCTCCTCGAAAAGGTAGTGGTTCCAAGCTTTCTTCACACGGATGGCTATAGGAAGGCGTACTTATCCCATATATGGGCATTCCGTGATGATTTCAGAGTTTATAAAGAATGTCTACTTCTTTAATCCTTCACCGAAGAGGGGAGGATGAGAGGGAAGAGGAGGAAATTGTCCTTTGCACAAGCAATTGTCCTCCATGCTCCTTTGTATGAATACAATTTCACATTTTGTCCTCTATTGGAGGTCATGTGCATGGGCTTTCTATCGTTGGTATGCTTTGATACCAAGTGTTAGGCTCCCTCAGTAACTGCTCCTAATTTTGGAGGTCATTTGGCTAAACTCTAGAGGCAGTTTAGAAGTTGTACATCGACTATCAACACGGAAGCACACAGAGATCGATGATTAAATCTCCTCCCATCCACGTACTACTTCCCTCTTAAACTCTCTCTCTCTCTCTCTCACTCTAGCCTAAGGAGTCCCCACATGGGTTCCACATGGCACTCATGTGTGAGCCCATCTAAATAGGTCTAAGAGGTGGTTCACACCTCTTCTTCAAGGTGACTCCAATGTAACACCTAGGGTACTTGAAGGGTAATGGGAATGAATGTGCATGATGGCAACATGTCCACAATAGAGCATTCCAGATCATTGCTATTCTTCGTGCAAGAGGATTTAAAGAATGGGAGGTGAGTTGCACACACAACATTCATATCTTCTATTATCTAGTCTTCTTCTTGAGAGATTTGAGTATATCTCACAATAACTCTTCAACTATATTACTTGAACACACTTTTCTTCATATTTAAAAAGCATTATTTTCAATACATATATTTCACCAAAATAAGCGTTCCTAATTTGACATGAAAGTGTTTATGGATTGTCGTATTTACATTTCATTAATCATTGTCTTGGACATGAGAAATTTGATTATAAATCAACCTACAAGTCTATAGGAAGCCTTTAGTCACTAGCTAAGACTCCCCATTAAGGTCCTACCAAGAGACATATTGGAACAAAAAACCATTCCTCGCCCCCTCCTCCACTGGTCAAAGGTTATGCATTGTGAATGGGTAAAAGCCATGTATAACCCTATGGAATTAGAGAAAAACCATTTAACATGTAAACTAGATCTACATGGTCAGTGTAATGACCAATACATCCTTCTAGATTTCAACATGATAATGTTATCTTCATTATTTCTTGATATTATCTAGTGATCTTTAAACTTTAGAAGTATGGAAAATATATGCACAAACATTCTATGAGCGTTCCATTTGGGTTACCCAAATGTTCATTCTATTAAAATTAAGAATGTTCAAAGTAATAAATAGGACCATGTGCTTATTATGTTATCTTTGTTGATATATTTAGGTAGTGATGTGTGTGAACACACTAGGACCGCCGAGGCACTTTTTTCCCTCTTTAAGAGGTTTTTTTTCCCCCGGCTTGTACATACGCCTATTGCCCTAATGGGCTACTTATCTTTGTGCATTCTCTAGTAATACATTCAGTATTGTGTGTTGTGTTCCAAGCTTCTTCTTCTTCCTTGTGCCGTTCACATGCTTCCGTAGACGTCTATCTCCAACAATTGGTATCAGAGTAGGTCGTCACTTCATCTAGGGTGTCGTCGACACTCCTTCATTTGTAGTCTCAGAATCACACGAATTTTGGTGAGCATACTCATCGTGCTTTCGAGATCGAAATAGCTTTGCTTAGTGGTGCCAAAATCGCAATTTGAGCTCGTTTCAGCCTCCGGACGCACTATCACAGCCCTTGTGCAGGCTATTTTGTCTTTTTGTGCCAAATGTATATACTAGTTTCTATTCGCCAATATAAGCATCTCAAAGTCTACTACAGGTCTAGTGGAATTCGTCTTGGCAGTTCTGTTCAACTTTTTGAGATACAGTCAATTTTCTGCATCAAGGTATTTTAGTCACCGGCCATGGACTGAAAGCAATGATGTATTTCGTATGTTGGCTATTGAGGATAAGTTGGATGGTACCAACTACCCGTTATGGGCTTATATGATGCGACATGTGTTGGTTGCAAAAGGACTGTGGAACATTGTGCACAGTGTCGAAAAACGTCCTATCACACCTGCAACTATTACAACTGCAGGTACTGACGCTGATGCAGAAGGTGTCGGAGATAGTGATATTCTGCATATTCCTATTCGTGTTGTGGTTTCTGCTGCACCTACTGTAGAGCAGATTCGTTGGGATGGCAGAGATGCCTAGGCACATGCATTGATAGCTTTGTATGTCAAACGTGCCATTATTCCTCACATTCGCTCTTGCAGAACAGCTAAGGATGCTTGGGATACACTTACCACATTGTACCAAGCTAGGAATGAGGCTCGTGTTGCTTACCTCCGAAAATAGTAGGAGAGTGAGCACATGAATGAAGGTGATTCTATGGACAGTTTCCTAACGAAGATCAAAGACTTGAAGGAACAGTTGATTTCTGTTGATGAGGTTATACCAGATAGCTCACTTGTGTAGACCATTCTAAATGGTCTTCCTGATTCATATCAGAGTTTTGCTTCCACTCTTCGGTTGATGATGAAAGGCAATCCAAATGCCTTATCATTTGAGGAGTTAGTCTCTGTTTTGTTGCAAGAAGATCAGTCCAGACAGAACAACTCCATTTTGCGAGTTGCACATCAAGCTTTCTTGGCTAGTCAGAAGGGCAAAGGAAAATGGATCCCTTCAACTAGTAAGCAGAAATCTGCTAATTCTACACATTCAAAGAAGGAAGATAAAGATGAGAAGAAATCAGAAAAGCAAAAATTATTTTGTAAGTGCTCTAAAGGGAATGATCATTTCATAAAGAACTGTCCCAAACTGGCTTCTAAAGAGGCAAAGAAGAAAGAGGCTAGAATGGTTGTTGAAGAGGCCTCTACACCAAAAATAGAGTCTGCTAATCTTGTGTAGGAAGAAGAATGGGCATTTACTATTGTCTGCAGTTTTGACCCATCTTCTCATGAGCGGTGCATGTCTGCAGTAGACTCAGATGCTTTATTTGTCAGATGCTTTATTTGTGCCAGGGATCAAGAAGAACCTGTTATCAGTTTCTGCATTAGCCAAGATTGGCTTGGTTGTGAAATTTGTTGATGACAGGTGTACAGTTCATGATCTGTCAAATGGCAATGTGATTATTGCTTCTGGCATTTTGTGTCGTGGGCTATATAAGCTCATAGACTATGAAAGATCTATAAATGATTTGGCATGTGCAGTAAATCATTCTCAGGCTATGTTAGATGCAAAGCTTTGGCATGCATGCTTTGGTCATTTGAATTTTGCTAGTTTGCTATGCCTGCAGAAATCTGAAATGGTGTCCTCTTTGCCCAAACTTGAGGCAGACGACATATTTTACGCATGTGTTTTTTCTTTCTTTTGAAGGGGATAGTGGTCGTAGAAGTTTTTTAAGAAGTGCCTTTCAATCGTGCTTTATTTCATGGACAAAGAATGCTATATAAGAAGTGCTTGGGGTCACTTGTAATTCATCCTACACCAATTGCAACGCCAGCTTTGGTCCCTTAGTAGAGGTGGTGCTCTAGCACACATGGGGCAACCATGGTGCTATCTTGGAGCATGTTGAGGAGCGGCTATGGAGTTCTTCTTGGAGAAGAAGAGTGTGCTCACACTCTTGCTTATGGAAAGGATTTACCCTGCAGCAACTTGGTGGTGTGGATCGGCCATTCACATGATGTATTTGAAGATAGTCTTCTACATGAAGATTTTGGGTTACTTCAAAGACATTGGATGGTGGTTAACATAAGATTTACATCTTATGTTAAGAATTCAGGTACATATTCTCTTTATGCACACAGGTACTACTTGGAGTTTATGGAGGCATTAACGTCCATATCAGGAGGATTCCTATTCGGCATAGATACAAGAGAATCAGTACGTATATGATTTATGCATATTTGGATGAGGTGTTAGAGAATATATGTTCATATGAGTTTGAGGATTTCTGGCAACAAACTTGTTAGCATTCTTTGCTACTTTTGTAAGTATGTGATCTTTTCACACACGTATCTAACTTAGGGTCTTCCATAGCCTAAGGTTAGATGAGGGTTTGTTGATTATCAGTTTTAGACTGATCCTTCCTCTTTCTGTCACTCATATTCACTCTTCTACAACCTATTAGGTCACACATCTCATACATATTCAGATTTTTGTCCATACATATGAATATGTTTGTTACATTTGTATATTCACTCATCCATCTATTTTTGTTCACATAGAGTGGTTGAGAGTTTTGCTCCCACATTGTACATTGAACATTGGTATATATGATAGTGTGAGTAAGCAGTGGCTTACATAACATTTTACACATGTTGTCTAATCTTTCTCTATCTTTGTCTCATCATTTGTATAATTAAATGTGGTATGTTCATGTTTTGTCAATATTGGAAGATTGCTAGATTCTATGTTGTATATGCTGGACCTATGGAACCTTGGACCTGTGGCATTAGTTATGGGCCTACTAAATTTCCAACACAAGGAAGAAGAAGAAGCTAGAAGCACAACTCAACATTGAATGAATTACCAAGTGAATGTACAAAGATAAGTAACATGTTAGAGTTATAAGAATATATATAACCCGGGAAAAAAAACCTCCTAAAGAGGGAAAAAAGTGCCTCGACAGTTTTAAGTGTGTTCACACACATCACTACCGAAATGTATCAACAAATCCCCCCTCAAAGTGATGCAGTGAACAAGGAGCTGACACTTATGTACAAGGTAGTGCCAAGCTATGTGAAAAGGGATCAAGACACAAAAGGGAGTAAGCCCAAAGCTTTGTGGAAAGCGTCAAACTTCTCCCTAGGTAGAGCCTTTGTGAAAAGGTCTGCAATGTTATCTTGTGCGATGACATATGCAAAATTGGTCTCTCCAACAGAGAACCTCTCCTTGACATAATGATAATGCACATCAATGTGCTTTGTGTGAGCATGGAACATAGGGTTCCTCGCAATTGCCAATGCACTCTAACTATCAGTGAAGATGGTGGTGGCAAAAAACTGTCCAACACCAAAATTAGCAAAAAGGTGTATGAGCCACACACACTCAATAGTCGCTATGAAGGTTGCCTTATACTCAGCCGCACAACTAGAAGTGGCCATAGTAGGCTACTTCTTGTTCAACCAAGATATGCATGATCTAGCAAGCATGAACCAAAGACCACAGTGGACACACGAGTATCATAACAACCAACCTGATCTGACTCAAGAAAAAGCAAGCAAATCTTGTCGTAGTGATCCCCCTTGGGATAAAACAATCCACGTGATGGGGTACCAATCAAGTCGTGAAAGATGCGCTTAACCACATACCAATGATTGACACTTGGGCAATGTAAACCTACTTATCTCAGAGTCAACAAACTGAATATCAGGCCAACAACCTTCTGATAGAGAACATCATTAAATGCATCTCCAACATCTTAAAGACTCAACCATAAAATGGTTTCCATAGGATTGGCAATAGTTTTTCAATCTTCAAGGCCAAAACATTGCAATAATGTGTCAATATGCTTTTTTTGACACAAAGCTATTCCCCCATCAACTGGCATAAACTTAATGATGCAAATGCCCCAAATCTGACATCTCAAAAGAGGCATGCAAATCAGCCCTAAAACTAGCAATATGCATCTCATTTGGACCAATGATCAACATGTCATCAACATACACAATGATAATCGGAAGTACATCATCTACATGCTTAATATATTAAGGTTCTCTCAGTTCGATTGTTCTCAAAATTGTGTGCAATCAAGTAGGCATGTATCTTTTCATACCAAACACTTGGTGCTTACTTCAACCCATATAATGCCTTTTTCCACCTGCACACTTTGTTTTCATGCCCTTTCTGCACAAAACCAAGGGGCTGAAATACATACACTTCTTCATGCAAGTCACCATTGAGAAATGTAGTTTTAATGTCCAACTGATGTACATTCCAACCATGATGATGTGCAAGTGCACAAATGCTACTTACAATGGTCATTCAAAATGTGGGAGCAAAGGTCTCATCAAAATCAATGCATCTCTCTTGAGCATAACCTTTTTCAACAAGTCTAGCCTTATACGTGTCAACTATTCCATCAAGTTTACGTTTCAGCTTGTATACCCATTTAGTGCCAATGTCTTTTTACCTCGAGGCAAATGACATAAAGACCAAGTACCATTCTTCATAATAGCATCATATTTTGATTGCATAGTAGCAATCCAATTTTATGAATTTTGTGCTTCATCAAAATAAATAGGCTCATTCTCATCACAAAGACGAGAGGTAGAAATTGCATAGCAATCTGATGCGAAGGAAACACTATGAGAGCCTGAATGAGTACAATATGATAGAGGTGCATCTAATTTGCTATCTCTCAAAGACTGCACTCGCCATTCAAGAATAGTTTTTGCCTCCTCTATATTAATCCTCTCATCAACAATTGCATCATATAAATCTTCATAAAAAATGCAATGATTTGCATCATCATATGGAACCTATAAAGGTTGAGAAATTGCCTCCTTTGGAACAATACTTGACTGTCCACCTATAAAAAGAGGCAGCAAAATGTCGTACACATCTCAAAAGCTAACCAAAGTCTCCTTGGTACATGAAAGCAATGGCTGAACGACATCTTCCACAAAAACAACATCATGACTAACCAGAATATGTTCAGTCTATGCCTTTGCTTCAAAAGACATGTATTACCTCCCACAATCAAAATGGAGGGTGCACGATTTGCATGTTGATAGATTTTCATCCATAACCAAAAACTATTTGAAGCACATAAAAACTTCTGACTTTTCTTGCAATGGATACACCCATGCATGCATGGAGAAGTCATCAATGAAAGTCACAAAGTAAAGGTAGTTCCTAGAAGAAGGTGTTTGCATAACACCATAGACATCACTATGAACAAGCTACAATTTATGGGCAGCTCGAGCTGAACCATCTTTAGGGAAGGAAGAACAATGCATTTTGCCCAAAATAGAGCCTTCACAAGCATGTTTACAAGGTGCCTCAAGATTGGGTAGATAGGATGCCATTTCAGATTTTTGCAAGCATAGCAAACTAGCATAATTCAAATGACCAAAGCCTACATGTCAAAGCTTTGCATATGAAATAGCTTGAGAACCTTGAACTACACATGTTGAATCACTCACAAATTTTGCATAGTCTATGAGCTTATATAGCCCATGACATAAAATGCAAGAAGCAATAATTACATCACCATTTGACAAATCATGAACTATGCATATGTCCTCAATAGATTTGACCACAAGCCAACCTGGGATAATGTTGAAACTGAGAGTAGATTTTTCTTGATCCCTAGTCGGTACCCGAAAATGTGAAAGAAGTACCATCACTAGTAGTTAAAATGGTCCTACCAACTCCCATTATAGGATAAGAGGATTTCTTAGCACATGTGATAGTATTACCTATAGGGGTAGGCTTAAGTGAACTAATGAAACTATGTTGCAAGGTAATATGTTTGGTTGCCCCACTATCAAAGTACCAAACATCTAGGTCTAATACAAGCATACAATCTTCATGAGAAGATGCATCATAACTGCAAAAAATAGTAAGTACCATTCTTCATTTTGTACAAGATTAACAAACTTTGTTTTAGGTATAGAGGTCTCTACAACAACAATTCCACCCTCTTTCTTCTTTGCCACTTTTGTAGCCAGTTTTGGACAAATCTTTATGAAATGATAATTTCCTTTACACTATGCAAAATTGTTTCTGCTTTTCTATTTTCTTCTGATTTTTTTCTTCCTTCTTCGATTGTGCAACATTGGCAAGTTTCTGCTTACTAGTAGATGACTCCATTTACCTTTGCCCTTTTGAATATATATGAAAGCTTGATCTACAACACACATAATAGACATGAGACCTAAACTAATCTTCTTGTGACACAATATATACTAACTCCTCAAATGTTAAGGCATGTGGATTGTCTCATCATCAAACAAAGAGTAGATGCAAAACTCTGATATGAATCTAGAAGACCATTAAGAACAATTTGCACAAGTGAACTATTTGGCAAGAGTTCATCAATAGAAATCAAGTGCTCCTTCTTTGATCTTTTTCAAAAAATTGTCCATGGAATCTCCTTCATTCATGTGCTCACTCTCCAACTCTTTTTAGAGATAAGCAACACAAGCCTCGTTCCTTGCTTGGAATAAAGTTGTAAGTGTATCCTAAGCATCCTTTGCTATCTTGCAAGAGCAAATGTGAGGGATAATGGCACCTTTGACAGAAAAAGCTATCAATACATGTGCCTAAGCATCTCTACCATCCCAACAAAGTTGCTCTGCAGTAGGTGCAGTAGGAACCACAACACAAACAAGAATATGAAGCTCGTCATCTTCAATTCCATCTACATCCCCTTTGATAACAGTATGTGTGGTAGGGTGTTTTTCAATACACTGCACAATATTCCACATCCCATTTTCTATCAATACATGAAACATCATATATGTCCATAATGAGTAATTAGTACCATCCAACTTGTCCTCAACAACCAACATACATAATACATCATTGCTTTGAGCCACGGCCACTCACTACATATCCTGATGCAAAAAAATGATTATATCTCAAAAAGTTAAATAGAACTCGAGTTCTACTAAACATGTAGCAAAATTTGAGCCGCTTGTATTGGCAAATCAAAATCTATATATATGTTTGGAACAAAAGGATGAAATTGCTTGCCAACACTACAATAGTGCATTCAAAGGCCAAAACGAGCTCAAATCAAGATTTTGATGCCAAAGCAAAGCTGTTTTGAAATCCTAATCTCCTTAAGTATGCTCACCAATTTGTGTGCAATTCTAAGACTATGACAGAAGGGGTGTTGATGATGTTGTAGATGAAGCAGCGATCTTGTATGATACCAATTGTTGGAGTTTGAAGTCTGTGGAAGCATGTGAACAACACAAGGAAGAAGAAGAAGTTAGGAATACAACACGACACTAAATGAATTACCAGGCAAATGTACAAAGAGAAGTAACCCCTTAGGATTATAGACATATATAAAAACTTGGGGGAAAAAACTCGTAAAGAGGGAAAAAAGCGCTCCGATGGTTCTAAGTGTATTTAGACACATCACTACCAAAATATATCAGGAGTGATGTGATGAACAAGGAGTTGGCACAAGGAAGTGCCAATATATGTGGAAAGAGATCAATCCACAAAAGGAAGTAAGACCAAAGCTTTATGGAAAACTTCAAACTTCTCCCTAGACAGAGCCTTTGTGAAAAGGTCTGCGATGTTATCATGTGTGGGAACATATGCCAAACTGATCTCTCCAACAAAGAACCTCTCGTGACACAATGATAATGCACCTCAATGTGCTTTGTGTGAGCATGGAAGATAAGGTTCCTCACAAGTGCCAATGTGCTCTGACTATGAGTGAATATGGTGGTGGCAGAAGACTGACTAATGCCCAAATCAACCAAAAGGTGTTTGAGCCATACACACTCAGTAGTCCCTATGCAAGCTTCCCTATACTCAGCCTCACAACTAGAAGTGACCATAGTAGGGTGGTTCTTACTCAACCAAGATATGCATGAGATATCAAAAATGAAGCAAAAGCCACTAGTGGACACACAAGTGTCATAACAATCGATCCAATATGAGTAAGAAAAAGCATGCAAATTTGGTGGTAGTGATCTCCCCTTGGGATAAAACAATCCAACTAGCCTTGTACCACTCAAGTAATGAAAGATGGGCTTAACTGCCTACCAATGCTTGACACTTGGGCAATGTAAACATGCTCACCTGAGAGAAAAAAAATTGAATATGAGGCTAAGTTATGCATAAGTAAATCAAGCATCCAACAACCTATTGATAGAGAACAACATTAAATGCATCTCTAGTATCTTAAAGACTCAACCGTAAACATGTTTCCATAGGACTGGCAATAGGTTTGCAATCTTCAAGGCCAAAACACTACAATAATGTGTTAATATACTTTGTTTGACACAAAGCTATCCCCTCATCAACTTGCATAATCTGAATGCCAAAATAATGATGCAAATGCCCCAAATCTGACATCTCAAAAGAGGCATGCAAATCAGCCTTAAAACCAGCAACATGCTTCTCATTTGAACTAGTGAGCAACATGTCATCAACATACACAACGATGATAAGAAGTACATCATCTACAAGCTTAACATATAAGGTGCTCTCAGTTGGAATGCTCTCAAAACCATGTGCAATCAAGTAGGCATGTATCTTTTCATACCAAGCACGTGGTCCTTGCTTCAATCCATATAATGCCTTTTGCAACTTGCACACTTTGTTTTGATGCCCTTTCTACACAAAATCATGGGGTTGAAATACATACACTTCTCATGTAAGTTACCATTCAAAAATGAAGTTTTAATCTCCAATTGATGTACATTCCAACCATGATGATCTACTAGTGCATAGATGATATGAACGATGGTCATTCGGCATGCGGGAGCAAACGTCTCATCAAAATCAATCCTCTCTCTTGAGAAACCTTTTGCAACAAGCCTAGCCTTATAACTGTCAACTATTTCGTCAAGTTTACATTTCAACTTGTATACCCATTTAGTGCCAATGGACTTTTTTCTTGGAGGCAAATCACATAAAGAACAAGTATCATTCTTCATAATAGAAACATATTTTGATTGCATATCTATCACCTTTGATAACTATATTCACATGTGAAGGAGGGCATTTTTCAATACACTGTACAATGTTCCACAACCCTTTTGCTACCAATGCATGACGCATCATATATGCCCATAATGGCCTCAACAACCAACATATGGAATATATCATTGCTTTCAGCCATGGCCACTTACTAAATACCCTGATGAAGAAAAATGATTGTATCTCAAAAAGTTGAATAGACCTATCATGTTGAGCTCTACTAAACATGTAGCAGATTTTGAGGTGCTTGTATTGGAGAACCAAAACCTATATATATGTTTGGCACAAAAGGAAAAAATTACCTGTAGAGGCACTATGATAGTGCATTCGGAGGCCAAAACAAGCTCAAATCAAAATTTTGATGCCACATAGCGAAGTTGTTTTGAGCTCCTTGTGGCTTTGGGTATGTTCACCAGTTTTTGTGTGATTTGGAGACTGTGATCAAAGGGGTGTTGACAACACTCTAGATGAAGCAAGGACCTTGTTTGATAATAATTGTTGGAGTTTGAGGTCTGCGAAAGCATGGGGACAACACAAGGAAGAAGAAGAAGCTAGGAGCACAACACAACACTGAATGAATTACCAAGTGAATGTACATAGATAAGTAACCCATTGGGGTTATAGGTGTATATACAAATTGGGAAAAAAACCTCTTAAAGAGGAAAAAAAGTACCCCTAATGGTCCTAAGTGTGTTGACACACATCACTACTGAATTATATCAACAATATCATCCGTAAGACTTTAGTACCACTACCTTTGGTTCAGGCTTACTTGAAATACTTAAGATCAACTTGTTTATAATTATTTACTCCTATCTATTCTTAAGGATTTTTTACTTTTTCTTAAAGTGTCTGAACCCTTTAAGTAGGTTCTGACTAACTTGGATGATTACTATCACTACCATGTTTACTTTAATGGTTCTCGTTAAACCTTCTTGGAATGAGTCCAAAACTAATGATTATTTATTCTTATATTTGTTAATTATTCTTGTGATTGCTTTCATTTTTACCCTTTTCCTAATCATTATAGTTAGAGTGACATATATGTGCATGTCAATGAAATCAATGGTGAAATTGTGCATGTCCACCTACCCATATCCGTCCCCTCTGATGCACTCATTCCCATCCCACATGCAATGTTTGAAATAGGTAATATGCACTTCCTCATCTCAAAGTACAAGCAAATGTTCAAGTTAGGTGTTTCTCACCCCCTCGTGTACAATACATCCATGTGGTTCTCTTGTGGATGAAGCCGATACAAAAAATAAGATGCGCTTATAATTCATGCATTTATAACAATTCGAGTGATTAAGACTAATTATAAGCTACAAATTGAGGTGTTTCCTAAGCCTCAACAACGAATTACAGTGTGCTACATAAACTAAAATGTGAAGAAACACTTCCATTTCACATTGGAAGTGTTAGCATGCCAAAAGCTAGTCAGCAGTGCTACCAATTCCATCTTGAGGACTACCAAACCATCGTAGTTGAACACTATTCTTCTACACAAAAAGTTCAAATCTCTTTTGATTCTAGTAAGATTCACATCTTTGGAAAGTTTATAAAATGAGCAATCCAATAAGCCAACCAATGAAAAGATTCCTTCTTACATGTTTTCTTAATGAAATTACTTTAAGAAAATCATACCAAAGATGCATCCTACTAGTGCATCATTCTTCGTGCATCTAGTCACATTCTATTCTTCATGTATGCACATCTTATGTATGCATGAGAAAAAAAATAAATAGTCTAATTAGGAGCAAGAAATGAACGCTTCCGTCTTTGATTGACATAAATCATTCGATTGAGTCGTCCTTTTCAAGCACAACTTCTTTGTGTGTCTTTGTTTGAAGTAGCCAAACTTGCTCTTCCAAGCCAAGCTATTTTGATACTCCTTGGTCGATATCGTTCTTTAGAAGAGTCCTCAAAGGTGTCCATGAGGTTGATGAAGTGAGATCTCCTTGGAACCTTCTTTTAATGTTGCAATCAAGTGAACTTTATCTTGCATTTTCATTGTGCCTCCCCCCTTTCCTTCCAATTGCTCGTATCCCTTCAGAGCAAGAAAGAAATCTCTTCGAAATTGTCTCACGGAATACCTATGGAACACTCTTCATTGCACTCTTAGGCACCTTGTGGGGACGTTGAACAAGAAGTTCAAATTGTGCATGGGTGTTGTGTAGGGGCTACAAATCTCATTATTGTTATTGCGTAGCATAATGGGATGAAGAAGTGCCCACAAGGGGTGTTATGTATAAGGGGTGGGAATCACCTCTTATTATAGTTACTAGCATGAGGCCATGTGGCACTCATGCAAGGGTTGCATGGAGAGAGAGAAAGAGAGCTTATTATTAGTTGTGTGGTTGGGATCACAAGAATCTACAATCTCTTACCCAAATAAAGATTTGATTTTTGTCTTCGGATTCGTGCTAGATCGCAAGGCTTTCTTGGTGGCAAAAAGAGGGTCAAGGACTCTCGAGAGAGCTATACATCATTGGTATCGACCATGAGTGATACATGCCATGTAGAACACATGCAAGCATGACCCATGAAGAATGTGAGCATAGAAGCAGCCTGAAAGTGCAAGTAAGAGAGCAGGTGATCCCCGTCTCTTCATTTATATGTGTGCCTATGACATCTCCAAGCCCACATATGGTATTAAAGCTCCACGTGCACATTGGTTGAAAAAAGAAGACAAAGTAGAAGGAAAAGAGGCCCTCAAGGATCCTCTGAGAGGAACACCATGATTGTAACTCCTCTAAATAACTTTTACTGCAACCCAAAAAAGGAGATCAACGAGATGGACTATCTAAGTGGGAATATTTATGAAGAGAAATCAAAGGTAAATCCTTGGATAACGCAACCAACAAAGAAGATAACCAAGAGAGTTATACCACTAGTAAAGAGGATGGTTTTACCACTAATAATGAAGACAACTCGGATAGTGAGAGCTCTATCATTAAATTGAGACTCCCGAAAAAAGTGCTAAATTCACCCCCCACAAAAGGTGACTCATAAGGGGAAACAACCATTGGAAATGCCATGTAAGATCCCCCTTAAGGGTAAGATATGTGGTCATGAATCCTCGTTTTTGAGAAAAAAAGACGAACCCAAGAAGAAAAAAGACGAGGTCCGTCTTCACAAAGAGGGTAACCATCGATAATGATTATCACATCATTTAATGCTAGGGGCTGACAAACCCCTCAAGAGTGATTATAATTGGCTAGTGGCTTTGGGATAATAGCCTAAACCCGGATTTCATCTATATTAAAGAGATCAAAATCGATGGAGAGGACCTTCAAAAATGACTCAAAAACATCTATTTGACTCATGTCTGGGTTACCACTTTGTTGAAGATAAATGTACAAGTTCATTTTAACATGAGCTATGCTTGGATAAATTTACCAAATATAAAGATAAAGGAAAAGAAGAGAAAAGAAAAAAAGAAAAAAAAGTCTAGTCAAAATTCATGATGAGTAAAAGATACAATATTTGCCTTGTAGTAAGTGGCATGTAGTGGGCAATCAAATGAAAGTGGTGAGTTAAAAAGGAGGCAAAAACTTCTTCACATGCTCATTGGTTATAAAAGTGGAGTGGGAGCACGTTCTGAATAGAAAGAGAAAGAGGTAAGGGCTCCCAATAGTAAGATCAGGTCATTTTGTCATTTTGTATTCCCATAGACTCCTTCTAGCTGCACATCATTTTGTACATAGCTCGGTTGTGAAGCTCATATCTCAGTGTATATGTGCCCATTTCTTGCGTTTAAACACTCATTGGAAAGATTATTTTGTGTACTTTTTTTGTCTCAAATATCTTCTTCAAAGCTTATATATTCTGTGAGATATCAATCAAAGAGTGAAGTCTAGGTTTTTTGCATACCTATGTAGATAGGTAGTCTATTTTGGTCAGTTAAGTTTCCTGACCAAAACGTATCCAAATTGCTTTGCTTTTAGCTTCTTCGAAAGCTCTTTGCATATACTTTCTTTGTTCCAAATATTTCTCAAAGGATTTATATTCTATGAGATATATATCATAGAGTGAAGTCCAATTTTTCAGTATACTTGTATGCACGGGTGGTCTATTTTGGTTAGTTGAGTTTCCTGACCAAAATCATTATGGAGATTAAAGACATGAGTGGCTTCTCTTGGTCAAACCTCTAGATTGGGGATGACTCGAGGAAGGCTAGACTTGATAGAAGTTATATTGTGCATAACAGTATCCATCAGTGGGACCAACCAATCATCTCTCAATGCATAGATCTCACTATCTCAGACCACTACCCTTTTATTCTCACCTTCAATCCAATTTCCAAACTTAGGAAAGCTCCTTGGCTTTATGCATGCTTGATGCCTTTCTCTCTTCCCTCTGTTCATCAAGAAATTACTCTGGTTTGGAACTCGGTGTTTGCCAATGGTGCCTCATCGACCAAAAGCTGGAGGGTGATGGTTGAGAAGACTCATCGAATTCTCATTATGACTCACAAGATGCTACACAATGTTCAGTGGAGACGAAGAGAGAAGCTCTATCAGAGGCTACAACTCCTTGAGGAGGAAGTGAACAAGGGAACAACCAATACTAGATGGGACTAAGAAGAATCAGAAGCATGCTAAGATACGAGGAAGAAATGCAAAGGAAAAACCTGCAAGTAGACTCTAAAGATTGGTGGGTGGGTAAGGCCGACAAACCAACCAAAGAGATGTGTGGCATCCTCAAGAGGAAGCAAGCTAGGGACTATATTCCCTTCTTGATTAGTGGCAATGGGGTTGAATGCAAAATGAAAGAAGAAAACAATGCTATTATTGTCAACCATTTTACTCAACTCCTCGGGGTCTTGACGCCCCTTTCTCCCCATAGGCAAGATTGCATGGCAACCATCTCGAGAGTCTCTCCCTCAAGAATACCACATAATTTGAAGTCTATTCTTGATGCGCCCATCATGGATAGTGAGATTCTCAAAGTTATCGTTACGTTGTCCAATGGGAAAAGGCCAGGTCTTGATGGCCTCACAAATGAGTTTTTTAAGTCTTTTAGACAGGTGGTGGCCACTCCATTGCACTTGGTTTGGGAAGAGGTCTTGGTGTTCAATGCGCTTCCCAAATGCCTGAACAATGGTGTCATCAAGCTGATCGATAAAAGAGGTAACAAGAAGAGGATTGAAGACTGGCGCCCAATCATGATGCTTCAAATAGGGTACAAGATTCTTGCGAAATTAATTGCCAACAAAATTTCTTACCACTTGAAGTGGTGGCTTAGTGAGGAACAAAAAGGATTTATCAAGGGTAGATCAATTCTGGAAGCTATTATTGATATTTGGGAAGGCCTCAATTTTGCCAAAGATTCCGAGCAAGACTTGGTGTTCCTTGAAATCGACTTTGACAAGGCCTATGATAGGTTGGAATGGGACTTTGTGCTCCAATCACTTAAAGACCTCAATTGTAGCCAAAAATTCACTAGGATGATCGTTACCCTATTGGGGAACACGTTGGTGCAAATAAAGATCAACGATCAATTATCAAAGGCCATTAGATTAAAATGCTTTATTAGGCAAGGGTGCCCGTTAGTTCCCCCGCTTTTCGCTATTTCCATAGAGGGGCTCAGC
This sequence comes from Ceratopteris richardii, assembly GCA_020310875.1. Classification (NCBI taxonomy): domain Eukaryota; kingdom Viridiplantae; phylum Streptophyta; class Polypodiopsida; order Polypodiales; family Pteridaceae; genus Ceratopteris; species Ceratopteris richardii. The sequence continues at coordinate 959,671 of MU260053.1, forward strand.
CGTCTTGTCCAACATCACATGGATATGGGCCATATCAAAGGTCTCTCTTTCCCTTTCATGGTTAGATGATCATGAGGCTTTTCGTAGATGACATGAATGCATTTATGCATAATGATGTGACCAACATTGAAACCTTTTGGAGGTGCCTTGACACATTCTGTGTGGTGTCTGGTTAAAATAAACCATACAAAGATTGCTTTTCGGTCCATCATCGGACCCCCTCCCCAACTGCTGATTGACCATGGTTGCCAAACTATGCCCAAGGGTGAGGTCTTCAGTCTACTCGATATTTCGATGGGCTTTGATGTCTCGATGGAGCAACGATGGAATTGGGTCCTTTCCAGATTTAATAACAAGCTTGTGTATTGGAAGGGTATGCAAATCAAGCTCGCAAGGCCTGCCATGGTAATTAACACCTTTCTCATCTCTCCACCATCTACTTTCTCTCTTACTAGAGACCAAAGGATCAAGAGCTCAACAAGTTGGAAAGAATCAGTAGAAACTTTCTGTGGTAGGGGAACCACAATAGAAGGGGGTTCCCAAAATTAAGTGGTCGACCTGCATCAACCAAAATTGTGAGCTACGAAGAATGGACTCTCCTTCAGAGGAGATGCACTGCCTGGGAAAGATCAAAGACTTGACTCCTCATTGGACATGACTCGTCGTGCCATGAAGGTCTTATTTGGCACAATGGTAATTGCTTGTCCAAAATTCCCAAAATCAATGTGAACACAAACTTTCATATCACGCTCAACAAGAAGTGGTGTCTGGCTTGGACAAGGCTACGTTGGGATCTAAACTTCATGTCTATCTGGCATCCCCTCATCGAGATCAAAAAGTCAGTTCTCATGTGTTAAATTCTCCACCATGGTATTTGGACCAATCTAATGGCTAGCAAAATTTGTGGAGCTCTGTCGTGGTGCAAGAGATGCCATTGTAACATCGAGGATATGAGTCACAACTTCTTTGGGTGCACCAAGTCCCTCTTGCTCTGGTGGACACTTGGGAGTATTTTGAAGATGCAAGAACAAATCACCTAGAAGCAAGCGCTTTTGGGTGAAGCGATCGGTTTCTCTATAGTGTTGTGGAATGCTAGCGGTGTGCCTACAATTTTGGACACCTTCCTAAAGAGTGGTCGATAGAGAAGTCTATGTTTCTCCTTGGCAAAAGAATCTCCAATTGTAAGATGTCTCCGCCCTTTAGGCATCACAAAGTCTTTCTCATCGAGAACAACAAGCTTAAACTCAAGTGGGCTTGCATGAGGGTGATGCAAGGGTTGTTACCCTACTTCGTAACACTCTCTAGAGCTGCAAGTTACACCCCTGCTTTATGGGATTCGGTGGACCCAAGGGCACTAGTCTTGTTCACTTGTATATGTTACACTTATGTGTTCCTCGAATAGCTTTGATGTGAACCTTTTCCCTATACATGGGCACTTTTTACTCTAGTGCTGGCTAGAGGTTTTTTCCCATGTTACCACATACTTGATACTCTCATATGTGGTGGTACTTTGTACTTAGCGATATTATTCAGCTCTTACTTCAGTTCAGTTCATCGTCAATAGAGAGAGCTATTCCATCCATCGTCTTCTTTGTGTGTCTTGCTGCATTTGTGCTCCTTGTGTGTGCTTCTCATATGTCTCTCGCACTTATACACACACCCAATAGTGGTATCAGAGCAGGTTCAGTTCCTTCTCAAGTTTTGGTTTTTCACGTCGCGGCGTGTGCACACTTTTAGCAGTGCAAATCGACTTCGAAGCATAGAACTGTGAATTTCAGCAGCCAAGAAACATTTCCACCAGGTGCGCTAGGATTTTACCCCCATTTCAAAGCCATTCGTGCAGTCACAAACGCCATCAGAGTGACGGTTTGTGAGCTGAAATTTCAGCATTCATTTCAGCTTTCATGGAAGTAAAGATTTTATCACATTCTTGTTCTTTTGTGAAATGGTGGGCAACAATGGCTTGTTTGGCATGCTTCAAGCTAAAGATAAGGTTGATGGGACCAACTATCCGATGTGTTCTTACATGATGAAGCATGTTCTTGTTGCTAAACAGCTTTGAAACATAGTGACAGATGTAGATGGAAGACCCGCAGGTGCTTCTACTTCATAGTCTACTGTCATAGATGAAGCTTCTTCTTCGAGTACAGTGGTTTCTCCTTCTCCACCTACACAGGAGGAGCTTAGATGATATGGAAAAGATGCTCAAGCTCATGCTTTGATTGCGCTTTCAATGAAGCATCATATAGTTCCACACATTCGGTCATGTTCTACATCGAGACAAGCATGTGACGCTCTTGCTTCTTTGTATGTCGTGCGTAATGAAGCACATGTTGCATACTTGAGGAGGCAACTTGAGGTTGTATGTATGGCTGAAAATGAGTCGGTGGGTGTGTATGTGACACACATCAAGGACTTGAAAGAGCAATTGACAAACATAGATGAGATCATTTCGGATGCATCACTTATTTCTACATTGTTGAAAGGATTACCGAAATCTTTTCAAAGCTTTGCTACTGGTTGCAAAAGGAAATCCTAAAATGTATGCATTTGATGAGGTTGTGTCTCTTCTTTTGCAAGAAGAGCAATCTAGAGTGAATAGGAGTGGTTTGATTGAGGGAACACAAGCACTTGCTCTCTCACAAAAGGGGAAAAGCAAGTATGGTTCAACTTTTGGTTCATCAAAACCAAAGCCTCAAGCTTCCTCTTCCACTCATTCCTCTAATGATGGTGATTTGAAAAAGAAGAAGAGATGCAAGTATTGCCGGAAGGCTGGTCATACTATTGATGAGTGTAGAAAGCTTGCTAAACGCAATGAAAAGAAGAAGGAATCCGACATGTCTATTGCTGAAAATTCAGCAAATGTAAAGAATGATGAAGCTAACATGGCTCAAGATTTTTGGGCATGTGTTGTTACATGTCATTATGATGCTTCTTTGCATTCTAAATGTATGGTTGTGAGTGAGGTTGATTTCGATTGGTTCTTTGATAGTGGTGCTTCAAAGCACATAACATCATGCAAAAGATTTTTTGCCTCTTTGAAAGATGCACCCAAAGGAGGACATGTGGTGTGTGCAAACAATGTAGGAGAATGTTGAGAGCAGTATGGGCACCCAAGGACTGACTAAACAAGGAAGCCAGCGGAGAGAGTCAGAGCGAGGTGAAGGATTAAGTAGACAGAGTAGTCGACGCAAATCTGGCAGATAGGCCCTTCAAATTTTTCCAAATCAACATCTTTACAATAGTGATTCTCATCACTAACAATCATTGTAAATACCATTTCATAATTTTGTAGCTCCATTTTGTGCAAGCCAAGGAGTCCTTGAGCTTGAGGAGCTTTAGAAGTACCTACCTGTCAGTTTTCACATTTTTTAGACTTCGTTTGAACCTCCAAATAGGGTAGAGAACCTAATTTTTAACTAGGCCGGACACTAGGTCTGGACACGGCCAAAACCTAGTCAAAAACTATAAATAGAGCTAGAGAGCTCATTTTTGAGGTTAGCTTGTAATAGTTTTGAACTTGTATGAGCTTTTTGAAAGTAATCTAAGAACTCCATTGCTTCTCACTCTTTGTTTTACTGTGTGTGCGCGTGTGTGTGTATGTGTGTGCATGTTAGTGTGCTTCTCACTCACGCACTTGTGCCTTCACTTGCTTGAGGTCTTCATACCATCCTCACGTCTTCCCGGATTGACATTAAAGGAGGTGCTACTCATCACTGAGCTACACCAAATTTTGGCGCCGTTGCCGGGGATCGAGCTTTGAGGACGAGCGTGTGATGGTAAGACGTAGATTTGAGACGTTGGCGTTGTAGGTAATCTCTTTACTCTTCTTATTTTTCTCTTCCTTACCTCACCACCATCATCACTATCATCATCATCATCTTCCACCTCCATCTCCATCATCGCAAAAATTTCAGTTTTTTTACTATATCTCCTTCCTCCTTTCATTTCCCTCATTTCACTTGTGAGAGAGAGCGAGAGAGCGATCTTGTGTGCACTGTTTTTGCATGTTTTTTGAGTTTGCTTGCAGGTATTGGCCATCCCATCATCTCCAGCACATCGCGCAGGTACGGAAATGTGCAGAACTATCTCTGTGTCGCAAGCTTCTGTCCATCGCGATTGACAGAAAATTTCATCTATTGGTAAAGTTAAGTGTACCATAGTAGACTAGAGACCTTGCACATCACAAATCCACAAAAATTTTTGGAAAATTTTCATTTTTTCAGTCCATCGCGACGGACAGCTAGTCCATTGCGATTGACAGACCCCGACGGACACGTGTCCATCGCGACGGACACCCCTGTCCATCGCGACCGACAGAAAAATCGCGATTGACACCCCAATTCGCCGAGATTCTTGTCCATCGTGACATATAGAGCCCCGATTGACACAAATTCACAGAAAACCCCGAAAATTTCAGTCCATCGCGATTGACACCCATCAATCGCGACCGACAGCTTAGTCCATCGCGATTGACACCAGTCCATCGTGATTGACACCAGTCCATCGCGATTGACACCAGTCCATCGCGATTGACACCAGTCCATCGCGATTGACACCAGTCCATCGCGATTGACACCAATCCATCGCGATTGACACCTGTCCATCGCGATTGACAACCCAGTCGATCGCGATTGACAGCCATTTTCGGCTAAATTTTTAGGGTTTTTTAAATTGAAGATTTTGGCTAATTTTGGACATGGATAATGGTCTCTAGAGCACATAAGGAGGCTATAGGCAAATAACCCGAGGAAAACCTGTTGCCTTGTTGGCCTGTTTGAACCCTGTTTTAATCCCTGAAGCCTGAACTGACATAACTTCCTCATACGAAATCCGTTTGCTGTGATTCTTGTTTTGTTGGAAAGCTCGTGAAAATTAATCAGGATTATTAGATAGGGTTTTTTGAAGTTGACCATACCTCGAGGTAGGAAAACTGAGGGATCCTTGGGATTGTTTTCCATAAAGGCAAAGGATAATTTGGTCTGTGAGTTACATGCATGAAAGTGGTCTATTGTGTCATTTGAACCTAAGTCTTGAGCTAACCGTGGGACTTTTATAGGTCCAGTAAGAGCACTTGAGGGCATTCAAGCAAGTGTAAGTGCAAGCTTGGGAACACGCGTCCTGGGCACACCAGGGCAACAACACAAGGAAGGAAACTCAAGGTTGGAAAATCCTCAACACCCTCTATCAATTCGTAGCTTAGGCTAAGAACGAGTAGTGCTAGGAGTAAGTCAAGGCAACGATAGGCATCAATCAAGTTGAAGACTACCTATGCACTCAAGTTCAAGATTAAACATAATCTCTTCGTGATGCGATAACCTTAAAGGAAAGAATCTAACGTGGAACGATCAACTTACAGTGCGAAAATTAAATCAAATATTCCTGACGACGTGATTTCAGACAAGAGCATAAACATGGTAACCACTAAAAAGAATCAAGTAACTGATACAAAAGAACTCAACAATGAGGTTGTACTTGGGCAAATTTGGGCTATTCAATTAGGCTTATGAACCTTAGATCAGGGCGACATCTAGGGAGAGATAGACAAAGTCTTAGGTCTTCAGAGGCTAGTGTCAACCACACTGCTAGGTCTTGGGCCTAGCAGTTGAGCCACCACTCATACTACCCTAGCTCTGAGACCAGTGAATCAGAGATGTCTCAAGGCATGGACCGACCTACGAGAAGTTCAGGAGTGCCATACTTGCACAGGGTAGAAGGCCCGTACAAGACGCAGCTGGAATACCTTAGGACCAACCGATTAGGTGCTAGCATCTATGAGGACGCTCTAGGAAGATCCGTGGTCCAGATTAAAAACCCTGACCAATCCATAGGACTAGAGCACCCAGCTGTCAAGTTTGAAAACGGAGCATACTTGGACAAAGAAGGAACCATATACGTAGTCACCAGTCACCTAGATAGGACAGACGAATTCGGGAATGTGATCCCTGAGACGGACATAGATGACCTAGAACAAGGAAACATGGGTGCAGAGCCCAGGACCCCTCGAGGGAAATCTGTTCTTACTAGAATCCTCAATCCCGAGTGGGTTCCCCAAGACAACAAGAGTATAGATCTGCTTCTGAACCGAGAGACTGACGAAGCCTTTTGGAGGTATAAATCTGATCGGCCAAATGACATAGGAACAATCATGATCTATGAGTTCAAAGATCCTGATAGCCCAGGCAGAGTGACCTAATTAGATCACACTACAGAGAGGATCTTTGTGGTTACAGAAAATGATAGGCATGCTTACACTTGGAAAGGTGAATTCATTTTCCCCCAACCAAGATCGAACGTGTCCTATGGCCACCCGGGAGCTGGAACGTCCCATGCTCATGGAGCTCAAAGAGACAGACATAGAGATAGACCTGAGGTAAGCTTTGCCAACCCAGGGGGCAGAGAAAGAACGAGGACAGAAACAAATAGAGTAGAACCTGAGGTACTTAGAGCTCCCAGGAATCAAAGACATGCGGATGAATTCCCTCTACCAAGACCAAGAGAGCACACGAGGACCCTGAGGCCGACCCAACTAGTTAAGTCCATGAAAAACTACTTCGATGGCACTGGAGATCCCTATGATCATGTGGCTGAGTTCAGGCAAGTCTTGAGAGCTGAACAAGTGGAGGATCTATTCACAAAATACAATGCCTTTGGTCTAACCCTTAGGAACACTGCCCTGACATGGTTTGAGCCACTAAACGAGAGGCAGTTCAGGAGTATAGACCAACTCCTAGAGGCTTTCATGATTGAATTTTCTAAGAGTGGCATAAGACATAATACCTCCTCGCTGATTCACAGCTTCAAGCAAACCCCTCAAGAAACTGTGAGACTTGCAGGAAGAAGATTTAGGCAATATCTTGAAAAAGATGCCCTGTTTCGGAGCTCCCCACACCAGCTAAGCAAGTGGCTTTATTCTTGGATGGATTGCTAAGTACAAAGTTGAGATCCTATGTGTACTTGAAGGACCCTTGGACCATAGAAGAGTGTGTGCGCATGTGTATTGACATTGAGGATAACCTAGGGGAGGAGTTAGAGCTATCCAAAATATACAAAGATTCAGATAGTGCCTCTAGCCTCTCTTCCACGCAATCCACATCAATTGAGGAACTTGCAGAGAAAGTAGCTCAGAAATTAGGTGTCACTAGCAAACAGATCCCAAGGTTTGCCCCTGTGAAAAGATGCTATACTTGTGGTGGTGACCACATGGCGAATGTATGTCCCATTATGGCTCAACCCAAAGTAAATCCTAGTAGCCAGTACTGCACCATAGAACGGAGGTACACCAATCACACAGCGCAAGATTGCCCCTACAATAAGCAAACCGTTAGGCAGACGTACCCACAACCATACCCTCAACAAGGAAGATACCAGAACCAATACCCACCTCAGCAGTATACTAGGCCTCAGCAAAACTACCAACCGCAATATCAGGCCCAACTGAGACCCCAGCCTGTGCTAGCACAACAACCACCTGCTCCTACTAATGTGATCCCAATAAAATATGCAGTGGCAGAAGAGAACCTGAATAGAGCTATAGTCCCTGTAACACCATTGCTTTTTGAAAGTAACCCGAGTGACCATAGCTTTGATTCGACACATATTGACAGCCCCTAGGCCTACTACATGCAATCTCCGGAACATGGTGAGTCCTATTACAGTGAAGAGCCAAATGAACCTAATTGGGAGTCAGATTACACAAACGTCATGTATGCAAACCCCAACCCTAGACCTCAACCTAGGCAGGCAAGACCCCCATTCCCTAGAGGACCATGCTACAGATGTCAGGGAGATCATCTCATTCGTGATTGTCCCTTGCCTCCACCTACACAACCCCAGTCAGTGAGAATTCAGGGCTTTTGCCAAGACTGTGGAAAGGAGCATCTCTTACGAGATTGCCCAAAGAACCCCAATAATATGCCAAAAATCACTCCTATCAACGTTATTGGGTTAGTTGTAGACTCCACAGGGAGTGTGACTTCTACTGCACTAGTACAAGTAATCACTAGAGCCCAAGCCTTGCAACAGAACCAAAGCGTAGGCCAGGAAAAGAGCCCAGATGTTAGTGAAATGGAGAGCATGACAAAGAAGAGGACTAGAGCTTGGAGAGATAGTCGTGAAAGAATGAAAAGGCAATGGGCAAAAAAGATGAGTGAACTCGAGGAAAGCCTCAGAGAAACAAAGGCCAGGATAACTGAACTCACATCTCAAACTCCCTCTCACACTACCCCACCTCCACCATTCCCAACTCCATCCGAACTGCCACCTTCCAACCCTTCTCACCTAAACCCACCACCCCCAAGAGTAGGATCAGTCCTAGCAGATCCCACTCCCGAGGACCTAAACATGATGCTTAAAGCATATCAGGCCAGAATCCAAGAAGGGCCAAACGTAAGTGATCATGAAAAGTGTTACCCTAGAGCAGAACTAGAGCTAGAACGAACCAAAATTTGTGCTAAGATGGTGGAATTGGCTCAGACCATGTTTGAAGCCAGTCGCCTATTTAACATCTCTAGTTCAGCGAAGACACAATTGCACTTTGATGGGCTGTTAGAAAGAATAGAGAAGCTAATTGCACAATCAGAAAAGGAACCCGCCTCTCAACATAAGGACAAGGCAAGTGAAGGAGCAGGTCTTCCTGCCCAGGAAGCCTATGTGCCTGAAGCCTATGTGCCTAACTCTACGGAGCCAGATACATCTTCTTCTTTGAATCGGTTTACACCAGAATTCCTATGAGAGATTCAAGAAGACAAATGGGCTAAAGAAAGTGAAGTCCCTCCTCCCATTGAACTTGTGGATGACGCACATGACCAATTCCCACAAGACATCCCATCCATTTATGAGGAGCAGGAAAGCACCCAATCTTAGGAAAGATTAGACTTTGAGTCTAACTCTCTACAAGAATTACCCCACTTCACAGGCCCATGGGAAGCTAAGTCTACTTGTATGAGAGCACCCACAGTCATGGTACAAAATGAGGACTCAGTCATACCTAGGAACACAGAGGTAGTGAAAAACACTAAAGTACAATGCAACCTCACCTTAGAAGAGCTACTCAAAGTAAGGCCAGAGCTATGGAAACATGTAGCCAAACAAGTACCAGAGATAGCAAAACCTCGTTCCCAGGTAGGATCCCAGAGAACAGTGCCCGAAATACCATTGGACAAGATAGGAGACATGAGTGAGGGCGAAAAGGGAAACACATATCTTCCTATCACCCATCAAGGATACACCATCAAGGCCATTCTAGACTCAGGTGAAGGAGTTGCAATACCACTTCCCTATGGAAGCGTTGGGGCAAGCCAACACTCAGGCCAACAAGAATGAAATTGCAGATGGCTGATGGTCACATAGAGAGACCCTTAAGCTTGCTGGAAGGAATAACTCTCACTACATGCGGTGTTGAGTTTGAGCATACTTTCGCCATATGTGATTTCAACAAGAATCATGCTTATGAGATGATTTTGGGAAGACCATTTATGCGACAGTTGCAAGTGGTCCAGGATTGGGGAACTAATTCCTTGTACCTGCAACACTTAGGTGTTAAGACCAAAGTAAATCTCAAAGATTACTCTCATAGAGATGTCCCTCCTATCCAATGGAATCCCATCCATAGAACCAAAGATGATACGGAATCTGTGCACTCCATAGGATCAGGATCCTCATGGATGCATGAAGACACCCTTTTATGGATGTGCAAAGTAGCAGTAGAAGAAGAGAAGAGAGAAGAAGCCAGAGAGATAGGTGCAAAAGAAACACATAGATCAATTCAAGACCCAGCCTATGCACCTGTAGTCTTTCCTGACGAAGAATTTGAACCCCATGGCTGGGCAAAAATCCTAGCAACAATGGATGTAGCTATCAATGAAGAACAATGGACACCTCACTGTGATGAAGATGGCTATGACATTTCAGTCTTCTCCATAGAGCCGATCATGGGAGAGGCAGTGTTAGAAGAGTGTGAACCTAGCCCTGATGCATTTGAGGATGCAAGTGACTCCGATCTAGAGTCAATCATTATGGACCCACCTTTTGCATCAGATGAAGAATACTTCTATGAAGTAGAATTTCAACCCCAGAGGCATGGAGAGCTTACAAATGATGTAAGGCTAGCCACACATGTAACTCCTAAGGAAGAAGGAAAGAAAAGAAAGAAGAGAGAAGTCACACAAGAAGAGGAAGAATCTTTGTTTGAGGTGTTGGAGATAGACGTCTACAGAAGCACGCGAACATCACAAGGAAGAAGAAGAAGAAGCTTGGAGCACAACACACAAGACTGAATGTATTACTAGAGAATGTACAAAGATAAGTAGCCCATTACGGCAATCGGCGTATATACAAGCCGGGGGAAAAAAACCTCCTAAAGAGGGAAAAAAGTGCCCCGGCGGTCCTAGAGTGTTCACACACATCACTACCTAAATATATCAACAAATCCCCCCTGGGAGTGATGCGGTGAACAAGGAGCTGGCACTCATGTATAAGGAAGTGCCAAGCTATGTGGAAATCACTCCACAAAAGGAAGTAAGCCCAAAGCTTTGCGGAAAGCTTCAAACTTCTCCCTAGGCAGAGCCTTCGTGAAAAGGTCTGCAATGTTCTCCTGCGTGGGCACATATGCCAAGCTGATCTCCCCAGCAGAGAACCTCTCCCTGACATAGTGATAATGCACCTCAATGTGCTTAGTGCGAGCATGGAACACAGGGTTCCTCGCAACTGCCAATGCGCTCTGACTGTCAGTGAAGATGGTGGTGGCAGAAGACTGGCCAACACCCAAATCAGCCATAAGGCGTCTGAGCCACACACACTCAACAGTCGCTCTGAAAGCTGCCCTATACTCAGCCTCACAACTGGAAGTGGCCACAGTAGGCTGCTTCTTGCTCAACCAAGATATACATGAGCTACCAAGCATGAAGCAAAAACCACTGGTGGACACACGAGTGTCATAGCAACCAGTCCAATCTGAGTCAGAAAAAGCATGCAAATCTGGCGGTAGTGATCCCCCCTTGGGATAAAACAACCCAAGTAGCCGAGTACCACTCAAGTAGCGAAAGATGCGCTTAACCGCTTTCCAATGCGTGACTCCTGGGCAATGCATAAACCTGCTCATCTGTGAGACAGCAAACTGAATATCTGGCCGAGTAATGCATAAGCAAATCAAGCATCCAACAGCCTGCTGATAGAGAACAACATCAAATGCATCTCCAGCGACTCAATCGTAAACCTGTCTCCATAGGAGTGGCAATAGGCTTACAGTCTTCAAGGCCAAAACGCTGCAATAATGTGTCAATATATTTCGTTTGACACAAAGCCATTCCACCATCAACATGCATAAACTGAATGCCCAAATAGTGATGCAAATGCCCCAAATCAGACATCTCAAATGAGGCATGCAAATCAGCCTTAAAATCAGCAATATGTGTCTCAATAGGACAAGTGAGCAGCATGTCATCAACATAGACAACAATGATCAGAAGCACATCATTAGCACGCTTAACATATAAGGTGCTTTCAGTTGGACTATTCTCAAAACCATGTGCAATCAGATAGGCATGTATCTTCTCATACCAAGCACGTGGTGCTTGCTTTAAACCATATAATGCCTTCTTTAACCTGCACACCTGGTTTTCATGCCCTTTCTGCACAAAGCCACGAGGCTGAAAAACATACACTTCTTCATGCAAGTCACCATTCAGAAATGCTGTTTTAATGTCCAACTGATGTACATTCCAACCATGATGGGCTGCAAGTGCACAAATGCTGCGAACAGTAGTCATACGGCATGTAGGTGCAAAGGTCTCATCAAAATCAATGCCTCTTCCCTGTGCATAACCCTTTGCAACAAGCCTAGCCTTATACCTGTCAACTGTACCATCAGGTTTACGCTTCAGCTTGTATACCCACTTAGTGCCAATGGCCTTCTTGCCAGGAGGCAAGTCACATAAAGACCATGTACCATTCTTCATTATAGCATCATATTCAGATTGCATAGCAGCCATCCAATTTTCTGAATTTTGTGCTTCATCAAAAGAAACAAGCTCATTCTCATCACAGAGACTAGATGCAGCCATAGCATAGCAATCTGATGCAAAGGAGGCATTATGAGAGCCTGAACGAGTACGATATGACAAAGGTGCATCCAATTTGCTGTCACGCAAAGTCTGCACCAGCCATTTTGGCATAGTTTTTGCCTGCTCAATATCAGCTCTCTCATCAACAAGTGCATCATGTAAATCTGCATCAGAAATGGAATGATCTGCATCATCATATGAAACCTACAAAGGTTGAGAAGTTGCCTCATTAGGACCAGCACTAGCCTGTCCACCTGTAAAAAGAGGCATCAAAGTATCATACATGTCTTTGGAGCTAACAGATGTCTCCTTAGTACATGAAAGCAATGGCTGAATAGCATCTTCCACAAAGACAACATCACGGCTAACCAGAATGCGTTTAGTCTGTGGATGATACAGACGATAGCCTTTACTTTCAGAATTGTACCCAACAAAAATACATTTTACTGCCTTATCATCCAATTTTCTGCGATGTTGTTCAGGCACTAATGCATATGCCAAACAACCAAAAACACGGAGATGAGCAACAGATGGCCTTCGGTCATGCCAAGCCTCATATGGAGTGATAGACTGCAACGCTTTAGTGGGACACCTGTTCAGTACATATGCTGCACACATGACAGCCTCAAGCCAGAAACTATGTGGTAAAGCCTGACTTTTGACCATGCACCTCGCCATCTCCATGAGTGACCTGTTCTTTCGTTCAGCAACTCCATTCTGTTGAGGTGTATATGGCACTGTACACTGGTGTTTTATCCCACGTTCAGCCAGAAATGCATTAAAATCTGAAGACATATATTCCCCCCCTCGATCAGAACGGAGGGTGCCCATTTTACATGTTGACAGATTTTCAGCCAAAACCAAAAACTGTTTGAAGCACATGAACACTTCGGACTTTGCTTTGAGTGGATATACCCATGCATGCCTGGAAAAATCATCAATGAAAGTCACGACGTAAAGGTAATTTCCAAAAGAGGGTGTCTGCATAGGACCACAGACATCACTATGTACAAGCTGCAATTTCTGCGTAGCCCGAACTGAACCATCTTTTGGAAAGGAAGAACGCTGCATTTTGCCCAAAATACAGCCTTCACAAACATGTTTTCCAGGTGCCTCAAGTTTGGGCAAAGAGGACACCATTTCAGATTTCTGCAGGCATAACAAACTAGCAAAATTCAGATGACCAAATCGTGCATGCCAAAGCTTTGCATCTGACATAGCCTGAGAATCATGAACTGCACATGCCGAATCATTCACAGATCTTTCATAGTCTATGAGCTTATACAACCCACGACATAAAATGCCAGAAGCAATAATCACATCGCCATTTGAGAGATCATGGACTTTACACCTGTCATCAACGAATTTCACAACCAAGCCAATCTTGGCTAATTCAAAAACTGATAACATGTTCTTTTTGATCCCTGGCATAAATAAAGCATCTGACAAAGTGAAAGAACTACCATCAGCAGTAGTCAGAATGATCTTACCAACTCCCATAACAGGATAAGAGGAGTTATTGGCGCATGTGACAGTATTCCCTGTAGGGGCAGGCTCGAGTGAAGAGAAGAAACTGCGCTGCGAGGTAATATGTTTGGTCGCCCCACTGTCAAAGTACCAAACATCTGAGTCTACTGCAGACATGCACTGATCATGAGAAGATGGGTCAAAACTGCAGACAGTAGTAAACGCCCATTCTTCTTCCTGCACAAGATTTGCAGACTCTGTTTTTGGTGTAGAGGCCTCTGCAACAACCATTCCAGCCTCTTTCTTCTTTGCCTCTTTAGCAGCCAGTTTTGGACAGTTCTTTATAATATGATCATTTCCTTTACAGTACTTGCAGAACAATTTCTGCTTTTCTGATTTCTTTTCATATTTATCCTGGTTCTTCGATTGTGCAGCATTTGCAGATTTCTGCTTACTAGTAGAAGAGCTCCATTTTCCTTTGCCCTTCTGACTAGCCAGGAAAGCTTGATCTGCAACACGCATAATGGACCTGTTCTGCCTGGACTGATCTTCCTGCAAAAGAACAGAGACTAATTCCTCAAATGACAAGGCATTCGGATTGCCTTTCATCATCAACCGAAGAGTAGAGGCAAAACTCTGATATGAATCAGGAAGACCATTCAGAACAGTCTGCACAAGTGAGCTATCTGGTATAACCTCATCAGCAGAAATCAATTGTTCCTTCAGGTCTTTGATCTTTGTAAGAAAACTGTCCATAGAATCACCTTCATTCATGTGCTCACTCTCCAACTGTTTTCGGAGGTAAGCAACACGAGCCTCATTCCTAGCCTGGTACAAAGTGGTAAGTGTATCCCAAGCATCCTTTGCTGTTCTGCAAGAGCGAATGTGAGGAATAATCGCACGTTTGACAGACAAGGCTATCAATGCATGTGCCTGGGCATCTCTGCCATCCCAACGAATTTGCTCTGCAGTAGGTGCAACAGAAACAGCAGCACGAACAGGAATCTGCGGAATATCATCTTCGACACCATCTTCATCAGCTCCAACACCTGTATTTGCAGTACCTGTCGTTACAGGTGTAACAGGACGTCTTTCAACCCCCTGCACAATGTTCCACAATCCTTTTGCAACCAGTACATGTCGCATCATATAAGCCCATAATGGGTAGTTGGTACCATCCAACTTATCCTCAACAGCCAACATACGGAATACATCACTGCTTTCAGCCATGGCCGGTGACTAAAATACCTTGATGCAGAAAATTGACTGTATCTCAAAAAGTTGAACAGAACTGCCCAGACAAGTTCTGCTAGACCTGTAGCAGACTTCGAGACGCTTAAACTGGCGAACAGAAACTGGTATATACCTTTGGCACAAAAGGACGAAATAGCCTGCGCAAGCGCTACGATAGTGCGTTCGGAGGCCGAAACGAGCTCAGATCGCGATTTCGGCACCACAGAGCGAAGATGTTTTGATCTTGGAAACACCCTGAGTATGCTCACCAAATTTCGTGCGAATCTGAGACTGCAAACGGAGGAGTGTCGACGGCGCCCTAGAAGAAGCGACAACCTGCTCTGATACCAATTGTTGGAGATAGACGTCTGCAGAAGCACGCGAACAACACAAGGAAGAAGAAGAAGCTTGGAGCACAATACACAAGACTGAATGTATTACTAGAGAATGTACAAAGATAAGTAGCCCATTAGGGCAATCGGCGTATATACAAGCCGGGGGAAAAAAACCTCCTAAAGAGGGAAAAAAGTGCCCCGGCGGTCCTAGAGTGTTCACACACATCACTACCTAAATATATTAACATGAGGTCCCGAAAAATTTTAAGAAATATGAGATAGATGACAAGAGAGTCATGATCAGAATGCCTAAATGAGAGGTGCAATCAGGGGAGGCCTATGATAACAAAGAAACCACGAAGAAAGTGGTTGTAGCCATCGAAGAGGGAGAAGAAAGATGCACGTACATAGGCCATGACCTGACAGGAGAGGAAGAACAAGAGCTAATAGCCTTGCTAAGAGAATATAAAGATGTATTCACTTGGAGTTACAAGGATTTGAAAGGCGTGGACCCTGACATATGCTCACACACTATCCCGATGACCTCAGATGCCAAACCCTCCAAGCAAAAGCCATACACATACAATGATAACTATGCTGCCAAGATCAAAGAGGAGATAGATAGACTGGTTGAAGCTGGATTTATCTATGAAATTGAGCACACTGAATGGGTGTCCCCCATTGTAGTGGTGCCCAAAAAGAATGGTAAATTACGTGCATGCATTAACTTAAAGAAGGTCAATGCAGCCACAATTCGAGATAACTATCCGCTTCCCATCACAGAACATCTCTTAGAAAGAGTAGCAAGCAAGGAAGTGTACAGCTTCCTTGATGGATTTTCGGGCTACAATCAAGTAGCCATAGCTCCAGAAGATCAGCATAAGATAGCTTTTGCCACGGAGTGGGGCATATTTCCTTTCGGGTAATGCCATTCGGGCTTACCAATGCACCTGCTACCTTTCAAAGATTGATGTGTCACGTGTTTAAAGAGTTCCTGAGGAAGAACTTAGAAGTCTATGTTGATGATCTTTGTGCTCATTCCAACATCAGGCAAACCCATATTCCTGAACTCAGACAAATCTTTGACAAATGTAGAGAATATCAAGTCTGCCTAAACCCAGAAAAGTGCGTTTTTATGGTCAGGCAAGGCAAGATTCTAGGAAACATAGTGTCAAAGAATGGCATATCCACTGATGAAGAGAAAGTGAGAGCTATTGCCGAGTTACCTAGGGCTAAGAATGTCAAGGAAGTACAAGCTTTCATGGGCATTGTGGTTATTACCGACGTTTCATTCACATGTATGCCATCATTGCAAAGCCTCTGTACGGACTTCTGACAAACTTTGAGTGGACGGATGAATGTGAGAATTCCTTCAATGAGCTTAAACGGCGATTATGTTCAGCACCAATCTTAACCACACCAGATTGGAATAAGCCTTTCCATGTTCATGTGGATGCATCCAATTATGCTATTGGGTGTGTACTCACGCAACCTACTGGTGAAGGTAATATGGATCTTCCAATTGCCTATGCTAGTAGACAATTGAATGCAGCTGAACGAAATTATACAACCACCGAACGAGAAGGATTAGGCATCGTATATGTAGTTAAAAGGTTTAGACATTATTTGATTGCAAATAAGTTTAAATTTTTTACTGACCATCAGGCACTGCTATATCTCGTGAACAAGCCATGCAATACAGGTAGATTAGTAAGATGGTTTCTCTTACTAATGGAATACGACTTCGAGGTTGTGGTAAGGAAAGGTAGGACTCACTTGAGAGCAGACCATATCTCTAGGCTCACATCTGGAGAAGCCCCACAAAGAGTGTCAGATGACCTTCCTGACGCTTACTTGTTTAATTTGGAAGTGGTGCCACAGTGGGCTAAGTCATTAGTGCCAGTATTGACATACGGGCCTAACCACCCAGTAGTAAACACACAGGATAGAGAGGTAGTAAAAGCTCAAAAGTATCACATCATGGCAGGTAGTATGTACAAGCACACAGATCAAGAGATCTTGGCTTGTTGTGTGGAAGAGGATGAGTACGCTAAATGGTTGCAATTAGCACATGTAGGTGCATTAGAGCAACACTACTCAAAACAACGAACCCTACAGACACTAAGGAGACTCGGAGTGCATTGGCCGACTATGGAGGCTGATGTCCAAAAGTTGTGCAAGGAATGCCCAATCTGCTGCACTAAACCACCTGTGGAACATGCCACTCTTTATCAAGTGTCCATAGTGCCAGATTGGAGTGAACCACTAGTATCCTTCTTAAGGACGAAAACTGTCCCTCCAGACATGACTCTGGCTAGGCAAAGGAGTTTAGAACAAGAAGCCCAGGATTATTCACTCATTGGTGATAATCTATACAAGCGTGGTAAAGATGGTTACCTGAGACTATGTGTCCATGAGAGCGAATATCTTAAGATCTTGGAAACTGCTCACCAAGGTGTAGCCGGAGGACACTTTGGTCGAGATCGAGTGATCAAGGCAATACTATTTGCGGGCTTCTGGTGGCTAACCCTTCACATGGATGCACATACCTATGTGAAACGGTGTGATGTCTGTCAGCGAACTCAGTATCCTATACGCAAAGACGAGATGCCACTGAAACCTATGATGGGTGGATGTGCATTCTCTAAGTGGGGAATAGACTTTGTAGGTCCTATTAATCCTCCAGCTAAGGGTTCCCATGCTGAATATATCATTGTTGCCACGGACTATCTAACCAAGTGGGTAGAGGTAAAGGCCACAACGAAGAACGATGCCCAAACAACAGCTAAGTTTTTATTTGAGAATGTGTTCACTAGATACGGGCTACCTATAGAGCTAGTTAGTGATAGAGGCACTCACTTCTTGAATGAAGTTATTGAAAATCTGCTCCAAGAATTATTGGTAGTACATAAGAAGTCTGCCCCCTATCACCCTCAAGCAAATGGCCAGGCTGAGAGCACCAATAAGATCTTATCCAATGTACTGACGAAATTAGTGAACAATAAACGCTCTGATTGGGACAAACAGCTACACCATGCTGTTTGGGCATATCGAGTGGCCTACAAAACGGTACTCCAAGCCACCCCCTTTCAGATGGTATTTGGCCAAAATGCAGTGCTACCGTTGGATTTCTTAATACCTACATTGAAAGTAGCACAGGAGCATGAATGGACATGTCATGAACTCTCCTCTAGGATCTTTGACCTAGAACGATTAGGAGAAACAAGACTGAGGGCCGCTGCAGGGATATATGCAGCTAAGAAACGACAGAAGGCATACTTTGATGCCCACATTAAGGATAAAGGTTTGAAGGCAGGCGACCTAGTACTAGTATACACGTTGAAACAACATGCGAGGAAACTGGAGAAGAGAGGCTACGGACCCATGATCATTAATAGAATCTCAACAAGTGGAGTAGTGCAACTAGCCACATTAGAAGGCGATGTTCTCCCAAGCTACATAAGCGGATGCAGGGTCAAGTTGTATCAGGAACCTCTCACAGAGGAAATGCTAAGTCGACTCAATACTGCTAAGAAACGCAAAGAAGAAGAAAAGCGAATTCGAGAAGAAGCCCAAGCAGAAGCCTTAGAGCGCATACGGAAAATGAAATTAAGAAGACAAGGTAGAGAGAAACCTAGGCCAGATGCCGATGCAGATCAAGGATATCACATGGCTATGTGTGAAGTTTCAGGTATCAGCTCCCATAGGATAATTGATCGACGTCCTTTTATAACCTTAGATATAGGACAAGGAAAGGGTGCAAGGACTGTAAGAGCCTTGATTGACTCAGGTGCAGCCACTAGTGCTGTTAAATTGTCTTACTGTCAAGAGTTGAAATTAACTGTCAATCCTATTGAAGCATATCTCATAGGATTGGGAGGTGTGGAAACCCCTTGCATGGGCGAGGTGGAACTTCCCCTCTATATTCAAGACGAAGCAATGACAATCAAAGTACTAGTGTGTCAAGATGAGGACCTCACTGAGCCTCTTGTCTTGGGTCAGGACTGGATCTATGATCATGCAGTCAACCTAAACCTAAGAAGCGGACTTCTTCAGGTATGGGTAAATCATAGTCGAATTACAGTTGAACTGGAAAATGAGACACTCAAGGAACTAGGTAAGGCACGAACTCCTGGTCCTTCCAGGGGTGCACATGAAGTTGACCATGCTATTCTTGTCCAAAAATGTATGATGCAGAAAGAGGATTGTCTCAACAATGGAATCAAGGATAAGACGGTACTCCCTTCTGTTCCAAAAGCCAGAGGGATGCAGCAACCAAAGGCAGATCGAATACAGAAGAAGCAGAACACTACCTATACTGGAGGCCAAAAAAAGGAGCAAAGCAGATTGTTTCAGCCGATGAAACAAGTATGGAGGCGAAAAGGTGAACACCCTGTTCCGAACAGGCCAACACCACGGCCAAAACCTCTTATTAGTAATCAACAACACAACACTAATAAGAAGTCCTTCATAAATTCTTCTGCGAAAGTGAAGTCTATTTGGGTACCCAAGAAGTCAATGAAGGCCAGCCCACAATCACGACAAATCTGGGTGCCTAAGGCTTGCTTGCGGGCTCAAATAGCTACACCAAGGCCAAACCCTGTACAACATGTTTCACTCACGCGAACATCTGAGGCCCAGTCTTACACATCACGCACTAACACATATTCTTCCATGAGCACAAGTAGAATCACTTGTAAATGGGTCCCTAAAAAGTCCCATTTTTCAAGTAAATACCCTATCACACTCTCCAGAGCCTCCACAAAGTCAAAATCAAAACCTATCCATTGCATTTGGCAACCTAAAACTTGTAATAAACCCCCGGACCCCAATTGTAAATCCATGTCCACCTACTAACTACTTCACTCTCACACCACATCATTCCGCTTAGCTCTTAGGTCTACCCAATTCCTAACTACACACACAAGCACCGAGCACTTACTAACCCCCTAACCTCTCCCGAACCTCATGTTAATGTTGTAACAGGGGACACAGTGTCATTTTTGTGTCCATTGCAATGTTAACATTTATTCATATATTCTCACAGAACCAGCTGCGAAGTTTTCAACATGGCTGAGGCAGCAGGAACTAGCTCTCAAACAGAAACGAGCCAGCAAGTGGTGGACTTAGACAGTTTACCCGTTCTACCTGAAACAAATGAAAGACGGGAAGAATTGCAGGCCATCAAAATCATACCTATAGCGGAGCCTCCCAGTGGCCATACCATGCCCGTAGGAAGAACTTCCCACTGGTTTAGTGAAGTGGCAGGACCCTTGGGAGAGGGAACATACCTATGGGAATCAGAGTTGGACTTCAATGGGAAGCAAGGTAAATACCATTTCTTTACAAGAGAATTCAAGAAGTTACAAAATGCAGAAGGTCTACGTTCGATATGGGAGAAGGCAGGATTGGATGCATATTTCTGTGCACGGCTCCCAAAGCCTGACTTCATGCGATGCTACTATCTCATCAACACCTTGACTCCAAACAAGAACCCAAAAGGTGCAAGCTCATTTGTGATTCCATCTCTGACAAAGGGGAATGAGCTCAAGAGGTTCAGGCTATCAAACAACTTGGTGAGAGAGGCCCTAGATATGCGTGGAATGCATATTCCAACAGAGAAGGAGACCCTAGTGCCTGTTTACATGAAGAATCGAAGCCTCACCAAACTCAAGGACATGGTGTCCATGACGCCTAATATTGCAATACACCTTCGCATGTGCATGCAACACTTTGCTTTTCCTGCCCAAGATAGATTCACCATGCCGCCCAAAAAGATTTGGTTTAGTTTGTATCTGGCAGAGACAGAGCCTCACCATCAACTTACCCCATTGGATAATTGATCAGATACACCTGGCTCACAAACGATGGCTGCGGAAACAGGTTTTATATGGATGCTGTGCTCTGACGAGAATAATTTATAGGTGTTTGGCTTATGACATCCCTATTCAACGGGCCCTAATGTGGAATCGTGTAGAGCAGTTTAGAGGCAGGACATCCACTGGACCCCCTTCTAAGAAGATGAGAGGCACTGTCCAAGTCCCATGTGCTCAACCACGTGGAGCCACCCTAACACCAGACGTCACCCCTCCACCCCGAAGAGTCCGACCATTCACACTCCGACTTCCAAGACGCAGCACCGGTGGTCCTAACTTGATATTCCCTCCCATCCCAACCGATCTTGAATTTCCCAGTGGTGCACCTTTGGAAGAACTCACGAATGAAGACTTTGAACAATTATTACAAGATGTAGAGCTGGAGGCAGAAGAGGCACAACAAGTGGAGAATGTGCAAACGTAGGCAACAACCTCCCAAGTACCTGTCACCACAGTTGAAGTGGATGAAGAGGATGATGAAGATGAAGAACAGGAGGAAGATGAGGAGGATTATGATCAAGAGCATCATGATGAGCAACAAGAAGTGCCAGAACTTGTAGGTGCACCTGCATATACAGCTCAACTACAAAGGTTATACGACACAATCAAAGTAGTACAAGAAAGGCATCAACTCTCTCTTGTATCAGGTCAAGCTTTGATGCAAGAAATGCTATCAGATGATGGGGTGGATCAACATTTCATTGACACCCTAAAATTAGTGTCAAAATCTTTAGGAGTTCCGGAGGCTGTCCACACAGCAATCCGCCAGTCCGTGAGGTATGACAAACGCAGAGTTGACACATTACCCCAAGCAGGTAAGACTATCAGGATACCCGTCACAGAACAAGAAGTACCCATTGAAACCACAGCTACCCCCATCACCACCATTGACCTCTCTACTGAAACCTTCGTTCAGACATCACCCATCTCACCCCAGCATCCCCCATCACCACCTTCTCCACCCCCACCACCACCTCCCACCATGGAAGAAACGACAGTCATCACCTCTACCTTCACTTATAACCCATCCTCATTCACATCATTCTCATTCCGAGAACCCACCTCACAGGACACCCTCTTCTCTTTCGTCACCAATCCCTTGTACACTTCAACCCTTCTATCCTCCGAACCCATAACTGGCCATCCCATAATCCCAAGTGTGGTTGGAAACCCAGCACCCACAGAAGGCACCCTGTGTTTCCCAGCCTATCCCCCAATACGGGTACCTCCATTCCATGACCCTCACTTCCCATCTGGCCCCTACACCTCTTTCAACCTGACCTCACCACCCCAATACCCGTCCTTTGTGGAGCAGTTCATCCGCTCTCCAATGTTTCAAAGGCACATTTCCCCGATGTTGGCAACGACATCAATTTACACTTATATTTTTGTTGGGTATAGTTTTGAAAGCAAAGGCTATCGTCTGTATCATCTACATACTAAAAGCATTTTGGTTAGCCGTGATGTTGTTTTTGTGGAAGATGTTATTCAACCTTTACTTTCATGTATGAAGGAGACATCTGTTAGCTCCAAAGACATGTATGATACTTTGCTACCTCTTTTTACAAGTGGATAGTCTAGTGCTAGTCCTATTGAGGCAACTTCTCAGCCTTTACAGGTTTCATGTGATGATGCAGATCATTCCATTTCTGATGCAGATTTGCATGATGCACTTGTTGATGAGAGAGCTAATATAGAGGAGGCAAAAATTATGCCAAAATGGTTGGTGTAGACTTTGCGTGACAACAAATCAGATGCACCTCTATCACATTGTACTTGTTCAGGCTCTTATAGTGCCTCTTTTTCATCAGATTGCTATGTTATGGCTACCTCTCATCTCTGTGATGAGACTGAGTCTGTTTCTTTTGATCAAGCACAAAATTTTGAACATTGGATGGTTGCAATGCAATCTGAATATGATGCTATCATGAAAAATGGTACCTGGTCTTTATGTGATTTGCCTTCTAGCAAGAAGGCCACTGGCACTAAGTGGGTATACAAGCTTCAACATAAGCCTGATGGAACGGTTGACAGGTATAAGGATAGACTTGTTGCAAAGGGTTATGCTCAGGAAAGAGGCATTGATTTTGATGAGACCTTTGCTCCGACTTGCCGAATGACTACTGTTCATAGCATCTGTGCACTTGCAACTCATCATGGTTGGAATGTATGTTAGTTGGACATTGAAACAACATTTCTAAATGGTGACTTGCATGAAGAAGTGCATGTTTTTTAGTCTCGTGTCTTTTTGCAGAAAGGGCATGAAAACCAAGTGTGCAGGTTAAAGAAGGCATTATATGGTTTAAAGCAAGCACCACGTGCTTGGTATGAAAAGATACATGCCTATTTGATTGCACATGGTTTTGAGAATAGTCCAACTGAAAGCACCTTATATGTTAAGCATGCTAATGATGTGCTTCTGATCATTGTTGTGTATGTTGATGACATGCTGCTCGTTGGTCCTCATGAGAAGCATATTGCTGATTTCAAGGCTGATTTGCATGCCTCATTTGAGATGTCTGATTTGGGGCATTTGCATCATTATTTGGGCATTTAGTTTATGCAAGTTGCTGGCGGAATGGCTTTGTGTCAAACCAAATATATTGACACATTATTGCAACGTTTTGGTCTTGAAGATTGTAAACCTATTGCCACTTCTATGGAGACAAGTTTACAATTGAGTCTTCATGACACTGGAGATATATTTGATGTTGTTCTCTATCAGCATGTTGTTGGGTGCTTGATTTACATATGCATTACTCGGCCAGATATTTAGTTTTTTGGCTCACAGATGAGCAGGTTTATGCATTGCCTAGGTGTTAAGCATTGGAAGACGGTTAAGCACATCTTTCACTACTTGAGTGGTATTCGACTACTTGGGTTGTTTTATCCCAAGGGGGATCATTGCCGCTAGATTTGCATGCTTTTTTTGTCTTTGACTAGGTTGGTTGCTATTTCTGAGTAGATCGAACAAGCTGCAATTTTTTACTAGATCGAATTGAACCATCTTTTGGAAAGGAGAAATGCTACATTTTGCCCAAAATACAGCCTTTACATACATGTTTACCGTGTGCCTCAAGTTTGGGCAAAGAGGACACCATTTCAGATTTCTATAGGCATAGCAAACTAGAAAAATTTAGATGACGAAAGCATGCATGCCAAAGCTTTGCATTTGACATAGCCTGAGAATCATGTACTTCACATGCTGAATCATTCATGAATTTTTCATAGTCTATGAGCTTATACAGCTCATGACATAAAATGCTAGAAGCAATAATCATGTCGCCATTTGTTAGATCATGAATTGTGCACCTGTCATCAACAAATTTCACAACCAAGCCAATCTTGGCTAGAGCCGGAACTGATAACAGATTCTTCTTGACCCCTAGCACAAATAAAGCATCTAACAATGTAAAAGAACTACCATCAATAGTAGTCAGAATGATTTTACCAACTCCCATGATAGGATAAGAGGATTTGTTGGCACATGTGAAATATTCCTTGTAGGGGCAGGCTCAAGTGAAAGGAAAAGCTGTGTTGTGAGGTAATATGTTTGGTTGCCCCACTAACAAAATACCAAAAATCTTAGTCTACTACAAACATACACTACTCATGAGAGGATGGGTCAAAACTGCAAACAGTAGTAAACACCCATTCTTTATTCTGCACAAGATTAGTAGACTCTGTTTTCGATGTAGAGGCCTCTACAACAACCATTCCGGCCTCTTTCTTCTTTGCCTCTTTAGCAGCCAGTTTTGGATAGCTCTTAATGACATGATCATTTGTTTTACAGTATTTGCAAAACAATTTCTGCTTTTCTGATTTCTTCTCATCTTTGTCTTCATTCTTCGAATGTGCAGCATTTGCATATTTATGCTTACCAGTAGAAGAGTTCCATTTACCTTTGCCCTTCTGATTAGCTAGGAAAGCTTGATCTGCAACACACATAATAGACATGTTCTGCTTAGACTGATCTTCTTGCAACAGAACAGAAACTAAATCTTCAAAACTTAAGGTGTTTGGATTGCCTCTCATCATCAAAGGAAGAGTAGAAGCAAAACTATGATATGAGTCGGGAAGACCGTTCAGAACAGTATGCACAAGTGAACTGTTAGGAAGGACTTACATCAGCAACAATCAATTGTTCCTTCAAATCCTTGATATTTGTCAAAAAATTGTCCATAGAATCCCCTTCATTCATGTGCTCACTCTCCAACTATTTTCAGAGGTAAGCAACATGAGCCTCATTCCTAGCCTGGTACAATGTGCTAAGTGTATCCCAAGCATCCTTAGCTATTTTGCAAGAGCGGATGTGAGGAATAATGGCATGTTTGATAGACAAAGATATCAATGCATGTGCCTGAGCATCTCTACCATCCAAACAAATTTGCTCTACAGTAGGTGGAACAGAAACAACAACACGAATAGGAATTTGCAAAATATCACCATCTTCGACACCATATACATCAACTTCAATACTTGTATTTATAGTACCTATATTTGTAGGTGTGATAGGATTTCTTTCAACATCCTGCACAATATTCCATAGTCCTTTCGCAACCAATACATGTCGCATCATATAAGCCCACAATGGATAATTGGTACCATCCAACTTATCCTTAACAGCCAACATATAGAATACATCAATGCTTTCAACCATGGCCAGTGACTAAAATACCTTGATGCATAATGATTGTATATGAAAAAGTTGAACAAAATTACCCAAACAAGTTTTGCTAGACCTGTAGTAGACTTCGAGACGCTTATATTGGCGAATTGAATCTGGTATATATCTTTGGCACAAAAGGATGAAATAGCTTGCATAAGCGCTACGATAGTGCATTCAGAGGCCGAAACGAGCTGAGATCATGATTTCAGCACCACATAGAAAAGCTGTTTTGATCTCTAAAATGCCCTAGGTTTGCTCACCGAATTTTGTGCGATTCTGAGACTGCGACCGAAAGGGTGTCGACGATGCCCCAGATGAAGCGACAACTTGCTTTGATACCAATTGTTAGAGTTAGACATCTACAAAAGCACGCAAAAAACACAAGGAAGACGAAGAATCTTGGAGCACAACACACAATACTAAATGTATTTCCACTAGAATGTACAAAGATAAGTAGCCCGTTAGGGCAATAAGCGTATACAAGTCGAGGGAAAAAAACCTCCTAAAGAGGGAAAAAAGTGTCTCGGTAGTCCTAGAGTGTTCACACACATCACTACCTAAATATATCAACAATAAGCTCTTTCGCATCACATATGATGATGTGACTATTGAAGCTATTGAAGATTTAGGCATCAGAGTAGCAATTGATACCCAAAAGTTTTGCGAGAAGTCAGGTAAGCTTGTCTTACATCTAGCTGACTGACCCACTCAAATATGTTTACAACTAGCTGATTGACACATGGAGAGACCCTTATCTCTCCTAGATAGTATTATATTGACCATCTATGGTGTGGAATTCGAGCATATCATTTTCAACTATGAATTTTTCAAAGCAAGAAACTATGAATCGCTCTTAGGATGGACATTCATAATACAATTGAAAATATTCCAAGACTAGGGAAGAAATACAATCTATATTCAGCATAATGGGACAACCACCAAGATCAAAGTGCACACTAATGCATATTGAGATGTGCCACTTCTCCAATGGCATGCGATTCATTACAAGGAGGCAAAAATCTTTGTAAAGAGAAACAGTTCAAGTCAACCATCTTGGAGACACAAAGAAACAGGTCTTTGGTTGTGTCAAGGAGGAAACAATGAACCAAATCAACCACCAAATAGATAGGTTGAAGATCCAACATACATTCTTGACTCTAATTTAAGAGAAAATGATGCCAAATTGTAGCAAAGGGCACACTCATGCATTTCTAATTTGTCAATCCATGAAGAGTAGACCTTAACCTAGTTGTAGTCGACAACATAAGCAGATGTGATGGAATGATGTCAAGTAGCATGAGAAAAGTATCTCCCTTCATTAGCCTCTTAGAAGATCGAAAAGTGTGTACTTCTCCAAGCTCAAGGTCCTATATGCTTGATGGATTTGAGTGCATGTATATCCGATGCTTTCAAGCCCTTTCTATCCCATGCATTCAAGGATGCATGATATCCAACCAAACATTTCCAATGTTGCATTGTTATCTGATGCCTCAAACAGGGTTGAATCACCGAAATGTTTGTAACTCCCTGAATATTGATGTGTTTCTAATGTGCATCAGCTTGTTTCAAAGCTCTTGATTGTTGATATATTTAGGTAGTGATGTGTGTGAACACATTAGGATCGTCCGAACACTTTTTTTCCTCTTTAGGAGGTTTTTTTCCCCCGGCTTGTATATATACCTATTGCCCTAACGGGTTACTTATCTTTGTACATTCTAGTGGTAATACATTCAGTATTGTGTGTTGTGCTCCAAGCTTCTTCTTCTTCCTTGTGCTTTTTGCATGCTTCCACAAACCTCAAACTCCAATGATTGGTATTAGAGTAGGTCACCGCTTCATCTAGGGCCTCAAGGTGATTAGGAGATCAAAGCATCTTCATTTTGTGGTGCCAAAATTGCAATCTTAGCTCGTTTTGGCCTTCACATGCATTATCATAGTGCTTGTGCAGGCTATTTTATCTTTTTGTGCCAAAGATATATACAGTTTTGGTTTGCCAGTATAAGTGTTTCAAAGTTTGCTACAGGTTTAGCAAAACCTGACAGGGTAGTTTTGTTCATCTTTTTGAGATACAATCAATTTTTTGCATTAGGGTATTTTAGTCAGTGGCCATGGTTGAAAGTAGTGATGTATTTTGTATGTTGGTTGTTGAGGATTCAGATGATACGAATTACCCATTATGGGCTTATATGATGTGTCATGTATTGGTCATAAAAGGATTGTGGAATATTGTGCAAGGTGTTGAAAAACATCATATTACACCTACAAATACAGGTATTGGAGCTTATGCAGATGGCATCAAAGATGGCAATATTCTATAGATTCTTATTCTTGATGCAGTTTTTGTTGCACCTACTGTAGAGCAAATTTGTTGGGATGGATGGCAAAGATGCTTAGGCACATGCATTGATACCCTTATCTGTCAAACGTGCCATTATTCCTCACATTCACTCTTGCAGAATAGCTAAGGATGCTTGGGATACACTTACCACATTGTACCAGGCTAGGAATGAGGCTCTTGTTGCTTACCTCTGAAAATAGTTGGAGAGTGAGCATATGAATGAAGGTGATTCTATAAAAAATTTTCTAACCAAGATCAAAGATTTGAAGGAACAATTAATTTCTGCTGATGAAGTCTTGCCTGACACTTCACTTGTGTAGACTCTTCTGAATGATCTTCTCGATTCATACCATAGTTTTGCTTCTACTCTTCGTTTAATGATGAAAGGCAATCCAAATGCCTTAACATTTGAGGAGTTATTCTCTGTTCTATTGCAGGAAGATCAATCTAGGTAGAGTAGGTCCATTATGTGTGTTGCAGATCAAGCTTTCCTGGCTAGTCAAAAGGACAAAGGTAAATGGAGCTCTTCTATTAGTAAGCAAAAATCTGCTAATTTTGCACAATCAAAGAAGGATGACAGAGACGAAAAGAACAGAAAATTAAAAATTGTTTTGCAAGTACTATAAAGAAAATGATCGTGTCATAAGGAATTGTCCAAACTAGCTGCAAAAGAGGCAAAGAAAAAAGAGGTTGGAATGGTTGTTGTAGAGGCCTCTACATCGAAAACAGAGTTTGCTAATCTAGTGTAGAATGAAGATTCAGCGTTTACTACTGTTTGCAGTTTTGACACATCTTCTCCGGAACAGCGTATGTTTGCAGTAGACTTAGATGTTTGGTACTTTGATAGTGGGGCAACCAAACATATAACCTCGCAGTGCAATTTCTTCACTTCACTCGAGCCTACCCCTACAGGAATACAGTCACATGCACCAACAACTCCTCATCCTATTATTGGACTTGGTAAGATCATTCTGACTACCGCTGATGGTAGTTCTTTTACATTTTCAAATGCTTTATTTGTGCCACGGATCAAGAAGAATTTGTTATCAATTTCAACTTTAGCCAAGATTGGCTTAGTTGTGAAATTTGTTGATGATAGATGTACAATTCATGCTATGTCAAATGGCAACATGATTATTGCTTTTGGCATTTTATGTCCTGGGCTATATAAGCTCATAGACTATGAAAAATCTGTGAATGATCCAGCATGTGCAGTACATGATTTTCATACTATGTCAGATGCGAAGCTTTGGCATGCAGGCTTTGTTCATTTGAATTTTGCTAGTTTGTTACACTAGCACA
The DNA here is from genome assembly GCA_020310875.1 of Ceratopteris richardii. Taxonomy (NCBI): domain Eukaryota; kingdom Viridiplantae; phylum Streptophyta; class Polypodiopsida; order Polypodiales; family Pteridaceae; genus Ceratopteris; species Ceratopteris richardii. The sequence goes on from MU260053.1 coordinate 988,953, forward strand.
AATCTGAAATGGTGTCCTCTTTGCCCAAACTTGAGGCACCCAGTAAGCATGTTTGTGAAGGTTGTATTTTGGGCAAAATGCAGTGTTCATCCTTCCCAAAAGATGGTTTAGTTTGAGCTACTCAGAAATTGTAGCTTGTACATAGTGATGTCTGTGGTCCTATGCAGACACCTTCTTTTGGAAACTATCTTTACTTCATGACTTTCATTGATGATTTTTCCAGGCATGCATGGGTATATCCATTGAAAGCAAAGTCCGAAGTGTTTATGTACTTCAAATAGTTTTTTGGTTTTTGGTTTTGGTTTCAATCGATAGGGGAATATATGTCCTCTGACTTTAATGCATTTCTGGCTAAATGTGGAATAAAACATCAGTTTAGAATGCCATATACACATCAACAAAATGGATTTGTTGAACAAAAGAACATGTCACTCATGGAGATGGCAAGGTGTATGGTCAAGAGTCAGGCTTTACCACATAGTTTCTGGCTTGAGGCCATTATGTGTGCAACATATGTACTTAACAGATGTCCCACTAAAGCATTGTAGTCTATCACTCCATATGAGGCTTCGCATGGTTGTAATCCATCTATTGCTCACCTACATGTTTTTGGTTGTCCGGCATATGCATTAGTGCGTGAACAACATCGCATGAAATTGAATGATAAAGCAGTGAAATGTATTTTTGTTGGGTACAGTTTTGAAAGCAAAGGCTATTGTCTATATCATCCACATACTAAACGCATTTTGGTTAGCCATGATGTTGTTTTTGTGGAAGATGCTATTGAGCCACTACTTTCATGTCCTAAGGAGACATTTGTTCGCTCCAAAGACATGTATGATACTTTGCTACCTCTTTTTACAGGTGGACAATCTAGTGCTCGTCCTAATGATGCAACTTCTCAACCTTTACATGTTTCATGTGATGGTGCAGATCATTCTATTTCTGATGCAGATTTGCATGATGCACTTGTTGATGAGAGAGTTGATATTGAGGATGCAAAAAGTATGCCCAAATGGTTGGTCTAGACTTTGCATGACATCAAATTAGATGCACCTCTATCATACCATACTCGTTCAGGCTCTCATAGTGTCTCTTTTGCATTAGATTGCTATGTTATGGCTGCCTCTAGTCTCGATGATGAGAATGAGCCTATTTTGTTTGATGAAGCACAAAATTTTTAAAAATTGGATGGCTGCTATGCGATCAGAATATGGTGCTATCATGAAAAATGGTACTTGGTTTTATATGACTTGCCTCATGGCAAGAAGCCCATTGGAACTAAGTGGGTATACAAGCTGAAGCATAAGCCTGATGGAAAAATTGACAGTTATAAGGCTAGGCTTGTTGCAAAGGGTTATGCACAGGAAAGAGGCATTGATTTTGATGAGACCTTTGCACCTACTTACTGAATGAAAACTATTCGTAGCATATTTGCACTTGCAGCTCATCGTGATTGGAATGTACATAAGTTGGACATTAAAACAGTGTTTCTGAATGGTGATTTGCATGAAGAAGTGAATGTTTTTCAGCCATGTGGCTTTGTGCGAAAGGGCATGAAAACCAGGTGTGCAGTTTAAAGAAGGCATTATATAGTTTAAAGCAAGCACCATGTGCTTGGTATGAAAAGATACATGCCTATCTGATTGTACATGGTTTTGAGAATAGTCCAATTGAAAGCACCTTATTTGTTAAGCATGCTAATGATGTGCTTCTGATCATTGTTGTGTGTGTTGATGACATGTTGCTCACTGGTCCTCATGAGAAGCATATTGCTGATTTTAAGACTGATTTGCACGCCTCATTTGAGATGTCTAATTTGGGGCATTTGCGTCATTATTTGGGCATTTAGTTTATGCAAGTTGATGGCGAAATAGCTTTGCATCAAACGGAATATATTGACACATTATTGCAGCATTTTGGTCTTGAAGACTGCATACCTATTGCCGCTCCTATGGAGATAGGTTTACAATTGAATCTTCATGATGCTGGAGATGCATTTGATGCTATTCTCTATCAGCAGGTTGTTGGATACTTGACTTATGCATTATTCGGCCAGCTATTCAGTTTGTTGTCTCACAGATGAGCAGGTTTATGCATTGTCCAAGAGTCCAGCATTGGCAAGCGGTTAAGCGCACCTTTTGCTACTTGAGTGGTACCCAACTACTTGGGTTGTTTTATACCAAGGAGGGATCACTACCGCCAGATTTACATGCTTTTTCTGACTCTAACTAGGCTGGTTGCTATGACACTCGTGTGTCCACTAGTGGTTTTTGCTTCATGCTTGGTAGCTCATGTAAACCTTGGTTGAGCAAGAAGCAGCCTATTGTGGCCACTTCCAGTTGTGAGGCTGAGTATAGGGCAACTTTCACAGCAATTATTGAGTGTGTGTGGCTTAGGTGCCTCATGGTTGATTTGGGTGTTGGTGAGTCTTCTGCCACCACCATCTTCACTAATAGTCATAGTGCATTGGCAGTTGTGAGGAACCCTATGTTCCATGCCCGCACTAAGCACATTGAGGTGCATTATCATTATGTCAGGGAGAGGTTCTCTGCTAGAGAGATCACCTTGGCATATGTGCCCATGCAAGAGAACATTCCAGACCTTTTCACGAAGGCTCTGCCTAGGGAGAAGTTTGAAGCTTTCCACAAAGCTTTGGGCTTACTTCCTTTTGTGGATTGATTCCACATAGCTTGGCACTTCCTTATACATGAGTGCCAACTCCTTGTTCACCGCATCACTCCTAGATGGGATTTGTTGATATATTTAGGTATAAATGTGTTTGAACACACTAGGACCGCTAGGGCACTTTTTCCCTCTTTAGGAGGTCCCCCCACTTGTATATACGCCTATTGCCCTAATAGGTTACTTATCTTTGTAGATTCTAGTGGTAATACATTTAGTATTGTGTGTTGTGCTCCAAGCTTCCTCTTCTTCCTTGTGTTGTTCCCATGCTTCCGTAGACCTCAAACTCCAACATCAATGAGTGCTAGAAGTGCAAAAGAGAAAATGCAAAAATAGTAGGTTTAAAGCCTCATATGGAGCTCACAATCTTGCATAATTCCTCCTCTTCAATTGTTAGTCATCTAAAACAAGAGTTTAATGATGTTTTATCACTTCAAAATGATGTAAACAAGATAGATGATACTTCCATAACTCATAAAAAAGTGACATAACATTCACTAGACTCACTAAAAATGTACAACAAAGCATAAATACGAAATCATAAGAAGAGAGCGAAGAACTTCATTCGACCAAAAAGTATATATAAGAGTGAGGTCTTGGCCTTTATATATGCTTCTCCCAAGACCCTTCCTTTTCTTATTTGAAAAATTCCTAAAACATAAGAGGAAAAACTCTAAAACTCTTCTTTCATGTAGGATTCTTGAGGGAGGACTCTTCCCTATAATTACAAAGAAATGTTGACAAATCCTTGAATATATACAACTCTTTTTTTAAACAGAATTTAAAGGGTTTTTATGATTGTCGATAAATATACAAGTGTTAAATATCTAAAAATGAGTAAATTCAAAAGTAAATTTGAAGAA
>MU260053.1:997500-1100000 GCA_020310875.1 Ceratopteris richardii
AATAATAATAATAATAATACATAGTGTTTTTTTTTTGAGAGTACAATGAATTGAAAACACACTCACACACCCAACTTCGTAAGGTAGAGGCATCCATTTTTGATGAACTTATAAATATGTCCAACCAAGACTTGAACTCAGGACTTTGTCCCAAATACTCAAGATGTCAAACCATTAGGCTATGCAGGCTTGGACCTTAGTGAGTATTTTACGTTAGTAGTAGAGTGCCAAGTATGTTGAGGGAGTTGTTTTAACCGGTGTGCCAAGTCCGTTGAACTTGATGCCTCCCCTCTCCGCAAGGGAATGTATTGGGTCTTTTAATAAAACTTATTTTTAACATTTGCTCGCTTGACCATGAGGATATTTGAGTTGTATAAATCACCTTTTTTGGCATTGGCCCGGAGTTTACTCAATCCTTTTCTTGATAGACAGAGGATGGGATTAATTATACAATTATGCATATTCGCTCGTTGAAAGGTTTCCTTTCGGCTTCTTTGACTCCGATGGTTCGCCGTCCGAAGGAGAAGGATGGGGTCAAGCAGCGCCTTCCTAGCCTTCACGTGTTTTTCGTCTGAAATCTTCGATGGCGTTCACTCCTCATCAGATAGGTCTGATTTTTTCTTCTCTTTTTGCCTTTTAGTAGATTTCTTTACTCTTACGATCCAGTTGTTCTCAATCCCCGGCGCTCTCTCTATTGTGCTGAAGTTATTAATTTTAGAGAGCACACATCGTTCTATCATAATTTCCTCCTTATGCTATTCGGCGCAAAATATTCTGAGTTATCCGCAATTACATGCATGATGATCACACGAAATTCAATTTTTATGCATGTTGCTCTGAGGGAAATGTATGGTTAACATAACGGATAATCTGATCGAAGATCAGATATAACTTATGAAACCATCCAATTTGTTCCTTTATCGATTATTGCTTCGAGGTCGCCGATCTCATCCCTTCACATTTTTACTGTTATTTAATGACATGTTCTTTAATTTGTGGTTGATTGTCCTGATCTAACGTGCCTGTTAGAAACTGCGTGCGTTACAAATCTACATGCAAGCCTCTCAGGTTGCATGTGAATGACTAGTGCGAATGGCCATGGTCCACTCTCATATTGCCGATAATGTACATAGTTATAGGCGCCGACATTCTGAACTTTTGGCAACATGCCAAGAGTTTTTATATCAATTTTGATATGCGCTGCAGTTCTCTCGTTTCTTTAGTCTCTTCTCCTTCCTTACGATATTTTATAGCAATGATGGGATTACTATGTCGTATTGGGGCTTTATCCACCTTGTGTTCATGTTTGTGGTGTATGCACTTGACTTTTCTTTCTTTTCAGGCATATATTAAAATCTTAACAGATTGAATTTCTGTATTTCACTTGTGTATCTTGTCCCGAAATGTGTATGTGCACCCTCTCTGGCACCAATAAACATTTGCAATCACTATGGGATTTTGAAGAACAATATTTTGTTGTTTTTCATCTTTTTTAATTTTTAGGGATCGTCTTATATATATATTTTTATTTGATTCCTTCGCCCTAAAAGTAAAACCATAAATTGATGTAACTTCCATATATGAACTGTTTTATCACTTTTCCAGGAATGACTTATGATATAGAGCATCCAGAACTCAATATTTTCGAGCTCAAGCTGCCAAAAGTTCTATTGGAATTCGAGAGCTGCAAATACTTTTATGAATCGCTGCTAACTTTCAAGGATACCTTGTAGCAGCTCACACAATTTGAGGTTACTCTGCCTCACAGTGTTAGTATGGGTACAGAGTTTTTAGAGCTGAAATTTCGGTTGTATGATGGCACTGATATTGGCCCCAATAAGTATGCAACTACCACAACTGTTGGGAGTCTGAAAGAAAGCATTCTTTCACAGTGGCCAAAGGGTATGATATGTTTGTGTGCTATCTGTTTTCTATTATCTGTTACTGATCATGTCTTGTTTCTGCTCAATGCATCTTTCAGATAAGGAGCAAAATCCAAGGACAATCAATGATTTGAAATTGATTAATGCGGGAAGAATTTTGGAGAATGATAAAACCCTGGCAGAATCTCGAGTCCCTGTGGGTGAGATTCCTGGCACAGTAGTCACGATGCATGTGGTTGTCCGTCTACCTGCCCCTGAGAAGGGTCCTGGTACATGCTTCAACTTTGCACTTTGAATAGAACGGCCTATTTTGATGTTGATTTGAATATTTCTATAATTTTCATTCTCATTGTACTTTGCATATACTTCATATTTACTTATTGCATTTGTAGATGTATAGTGCAGTTCCTTTCTCAGTGCCTCTTTTATTGCTTTCTGTGTTCCTTGACATGCATTTGTTTTGTTCTTTAATCTTTTTTGCGCAACATTTTTCTGTTCTCATCTTTTCTTGTATAAATGGTTGTATGGAATCAAAATTACATGGTAATAGGTTCGAACATTTGGGCTTCTTTGGGGGATTTCAGTTCTACACTTTTTCACACTCTTGTTTTAGGTACTTTTTACTTTTTCTTTCCCACTTTTTTTGTTTCTATCCTTTGTTTTATAAATTATTTCAAACTTCGAGTTTCTTTATGTTAATCTCTTTGTTTTATAAATTATTTCAAACTTCGAGTTTCTTTATGTTAATCTCTCCTTTTTTTTTATTTTGGGTTTTTCTTAAATGCATTGTCTATGGTAGGTTGGAAGTTCCAAAAAGAAAAAAATTGCCTATTACATACATAGCTTGAATATCTAAATTCACCACTTGACAAGTAAGCTGTCTTTGTGAATTTGTCACGAGAATAGCTGATTGCTATTGAAGTAGATCTTTTTAGCTTTTTGTGTTTTCCTATAATGCATTCTTAAGTGATGCTTTTGGTGGTGTCATTGTTAGATATACTCAATACTCCACCCTCAAGTGACCACAAATGATCCATCGTGCTCAAAGTTGCAAGGCCCCCATTATGAGAAGCCATCGTGAGAGCTCGGACATTTGTGGAACCCTAATTTTCAAGTTAGATGAGGCCTATGTGTGACCGTTGATGGTAATAGATGATCTTTGTGAGCCTAGCCATTAGGTCCGGTAGGGCATAAACTTCCGTGCCATTGGGTTGCCCTTCAAGGCGAAAATAAAGGCCTTGGTGGCGTTGCACAGTTTCCCCATAGAACCTTAATTTGGAGGGGGGGCACGGGGGGTTTGCTTACTATTTTGTATCTCTTGACTACATTTATCTATTTCGAATCCTCTTGTAAAAGCTATATAAACATGGTCCATTTTTAGCTTTTACATAGCATTGCACACTATTAAGCCCTTCATCTAGAGTCCCTCTAGATTGCCATCTAAGCTTCACATTGGGAGCACACGAGTGGACAACACCATCGTTGTAGCTGCATTACTCTTGGCAATGTGAGAATTTGAGTTCTCTATCTCTCAATTTGCATATATTTGTCTTCTTTTTTCTCTCAACTCTGTTTACTAGTCCAGCTTGGATGTTATTTTCGTACATGGTATGAGAGCTGAGGAGGCTTTGAGTGGTGCAGTATTAAAAACGCAAAGGTTGTAGGGGTTTCAATGACAAAAGAGAGAAGATGTCAAGGGGTGCATCATCATCTACGACAAGGCATCAAGGTCGTTTGTCAACTAGAGTAGGTGGAGCACAGGGAGGAGAAGCAATGATGCCGATCATCCCAACGTTGTGGATATGACCACCAACTTTCATGGAAGGTAAACTTGATGGTACAAATTACACAATGTGGAAGTTTAAAATTAGTGATATCCTTGATTCATATGAGCTTTTGGAGACTATTCTTGGCACTGATCATCAACCTCAAGAAACACCTGATCCAAATAATCTTGGTCGAATGATTCTTCCTCATGCTGATCTTGTACGTGCTTGGAAACACGGAAACGCAGATGCACCGTGTGCTCTAGTTACAAGTACTACTGAAAGTGTTTTGACTCTCATTCAACGTACTACCAAGGCTTGTGAAGCATGGAACATATTGAGAAATCAATGTGAAACTTGTGGTCAGACATGGATTTAGAACTTGGAGAATTAGTTAGCAGCAGAAAGGTAACCTTTTTGATGGGGAGACTGCAGAGGTGTTTATCACTCGCATAAAGAATCTCTGGGATCAAATGGTGGGAGCACATGTACTAAAGTCAAGCGAGGAGCTAGCTCGGCGTTGTCTTCGAATCCACCAATGTTCGATGGTTTGATAATTGCTCTTAATACTCAAATTAGACCTCAACCTCTAACTTTTGAAGAATTAAGTGCCTTACTCATGGAGGAGGAGCTACAACTCAAGGCAAGGAGTGACGACAACAAAGCTCCATTCACAATAAATGCCAAAGGAAGCAAAGCAGACTCTTCAAAAGATGGAGACAAAAAAAGAAGAACGACAAAAAGAAAATGAAGGGAGAGTGTTTCCACTGCAAGAAGAAAGGCCAAAGAACTCAACATTCTTGCATCAAGAAGGAAGAAGAGAAGAATGGCTCTTCAAAAGGTGGCAAGGGAAAGGAGTAAATCAACACTGCAGAAACAGAGTTTGAGTTATTTGTTACGATAGAGGAGGTATGCTCCTCGACCGAAGAATCAGGAACAGATAACTCATGGGTGTTGGACATTGGTGCCTCTCGTCACATGACGAACAGAAAAGACCTTTACAGTTGCTTACAAGAGCTAAGATTATGGATAGTAACAACAATGTTGTTGGGACTAGCATAAGGAGGAACAACCTGTATGAGTTGTCTTCTCGTACAACCACTACAAGTGTGGGCACAAGTAAAGCTATGGCATGACCGATTCGACCATATCGGATACCTTGTACTAAAGGACATGCATCATAGGGGTATCGTTGAACACCTAGCATCGATTGTAGAGATGAACCATGTGAAGCTTGCATGATGGGAAAGCAACAGAGAAAGACGTTTCCATAAGAAAGCAAGAATAGAGCAAACTATCTTCTAGAGTTGGTGCATGCTTTACTTGTGTGGAAAAATGCCTACAGGTAAGTTTAAAGAATGGCTTCAACTTGTTGAAACTTAAACAAGGAAGAAGATGAAGAAATTCAAGATAGATGGTGGTGGTGAGCTTACATCAACAAAGATTGAAGGTTTCTACAAGAGTAAAGGAATCAAGCATCAACTCACAGTGGCACATAGCTCTCAGCAGATCGGTGTTACAGAACGTCGGAATTGAACCATCATGGAGATGGCAAGGAGCATGTTGAAGGGAAAGGGTTTGCCAAATTAATTTTGGGCAGAGAGTGTCAACACTGTTGTCTACATCTTGAATCGAAGCTACACCAATGCACTTGATGGAAAAACTCCACAAGAGGCCTACATTAGTAGAAAGCCATATGTTTTCCATTTCAAAGTATTTGGAAGTGAATGTTATGCAACATTCAAAATAGGCAGAGAAACAAGCTTCAACCAAAAAGCATCAAATGTATCTTCTTAGGATACAATGAAGATAAGAAGGCTTATAAGCTTTATGACCTTGAGTCTAAGAAGATCATGGCAATTCGTGACGTGGTGTTTAAGGAGCAGCAGCCACATGCAGTGGAGGAAAAGAGAGCTTCCACTTGATCATTAGGCGAAGGGGCAATCCACCATGAACTTGGCCCAAGTTCTACACAAGAGAAGGAAGCATCATCTTCAGATGATGAGTGTGAAAGTCACCAACTTGTCGTCACCCAAGCGGAAAAGCCGTTGCCACGTTGGGTGAGGAAGCTCTATGATTCTGCAAACCCCATTCCGTAGTCACTAAAACAGGTTGCAGACGGACCAAGGTGATCAGAGACGGGCAGGCGCCCATATTGTAAATATAGCCCTGATTGCTGAGCTCATTCAAGAACAAGCAAAGGAACCAACCAATGTGGAAGAGGCACTCTATGATCTGAATTGGAGGGCTGCCATGCAAACAAAATACAACAATATCATGAAGAATGGAACTTGGGAGCCAGTGGATCAACCTCCCAACTGTAAAGTCATTGGCATCAAGTGGGTGTGGAAGGTAAAGTACAAGGCTGATGGTACTCTAGAAAAGTACAAAGCAAGAATTGTTTCACAGGGCTACTCACAAGTTGAAGGGATTGACTTTGGTGAATCATTTGCTACACCAATGCACTTGATGGATAAACTCCACAAGAGGCCTACATTAGTAGAAAGCCATATGTTTTCCATTTCAAAGTATTTGGAAGTGAATGTTATGCAACATTCAAAATAGGCAGAGAAACAAGCTTCAACCAAAAAGCATCAAATGTATCTTCTTAGGATACAATGAAGATAAGAAGGCTTATAAGCTTTATGACCTTGAGTCTAAGAAGATCATGGCAATTCGTGACGTGGTGTTTAAGGAGCAGCAGCCACATGCAGTAGAGGAAAAGAGAGTTTCCACTTGATCATTAGGCGAAGGGGCAATCCACCATGAACTTGGCCCAAGTTCTACACAAGAGAAGGAAGCATCATCTTCAGATGATGAGTGTGAAAGTCACCAACTTGTCGTCACCCAAGCGGAAAAGCCGTTGCCACGTTGGGTGAGGAAGCTCTATGATTCTGCAAACCCCATTCCGTAGCCACTAAAACAGGTTGCAGACGGACCAAGGTGATCAGAGACGGGCAGGCGCCCATATTGTAAATATAGCCCTGATTGCTGAGCTCATTCAAGAACAAGCAAAGGAACCAACCAATGTGGAAGAGGCACTCTATGATCTGAATTGGAGGGCTGCCATGCAAACAAAATACAACAATATCATGAAGAATGGAACTTGGGAGCCAGTGGATCAACCTCCCAACTGTAAAGTCATTGGCATCAAGTGGGTGTGGAAGGTAAAGTACAAGGCTGATGGTACTCTAGAAAAGTACAAAGCAAGAATTGTTTTACAGGGCTACTCACAAGTTGAAGGGATTGACTTTGGTGAATCATTTGCTACACCAATGCACTTGATGGATAAACTCCACAAGAGGCCTACATTAGTAGAAAGCCATATGTTTTCCATTTCAAAGTATTTGGAAGTGAATGTTATGCAACATTCAAAATAGTCAGAGAAACAAGCTTCAACCAAAAAGCATCAAATGTATCTTCTTAGGATACAATGAAGATAAGAAGGCTTATAAGCTTTATGACCTTGAGTCTAAGAAGATCATGGCAATTCGTGACGTGGTGTTTAAGGAGCAGCAGCCACATGCAGTGGAGGAAAAGAGAGTTTCCACTTGATCATTAGGCGAAGGGGCAATCCACCATGAACTTGGCCCAAGTTCTACACAAGAGAAGGAAGCATCATCTTCAGATGATGAGTGTGAAAGTCACCAACTTGTCGTCACCCAAGCGGAAAAGCCGTTGCCACGTTGGGTGAGGAAGCTCTATGATTCTGCAAACCCCATTCCGTAGTCACTAAAACAAGTTGCAGACGGACCAAGGTGATCAGAGACGGGCAGGCGCCCATATTGTAAATATAGCTCTGATTGCTGAGCTCATTCAAGAACAAGCAAAGGAACCAACCAATGTGGAAGAGGCACTCTATGATCTGAATTGGAGGGCTGCCATGCAAACAAAATACAACAATATCATGAAGAATGGAACTTGGGAGCCAGTGGATCAACCTCCCAACTGTAAAGTCATTGGCATCAAGTGGGTGTGGAAGGTAAAGTACAAGGCTGATGGTACTCTAGAAAAGTACAAAGCAAGAATTGTTTCACAGGGCTACTCACAAGTTGAAGGGATTGACTTTGGTGAATCATTTGCTTGGACTCCAAGGATGACTACTATCCGAGTAGTACTAGTTGTGGCTGCACATAAACGATGGCCAGTCTATCACATGGATGTCAAATCAGAGTTCCTGAATGGAGACCTCAAAGAGGAGGTTTATGTGTCTCAGCCATTTGAGGCTCCCCACTCAGAGAACAAGGTATGTAAGCTGAAGAAGGCATTATATGGGCTGAAACAAGCCCTTAGAGCATGGTACGAGTGGATAGATAAGTATCTCTTGGATCTAGGTTCAAAAGATGACAAAGAGAGGAGGGAAGACAATTGTGCTTGTTCTCTATGTAGATAACCTTATTATTACAGGAAATGATGATGCTCTTCTTCAACAAATGAAAGATGCCCTGAGTTCAGGATTTGAAATGGCATACTTGGGCTTAATGCATTATTGCTTAGGCCTTGAAGTTTAGCAAGGAGGAGGGAAGATTTTTATCTCTCAACAAAAGTATGCAAGACAGATTTTGAAGGCATTCGACATGGAGGATCGCATTCAACTTTCTACACCTATGGAGGTCAACAAAAAATTATCTATTGAAGATACTCCACCTCTGATGGATATTGAAAGATACAAGAAACTAGTTGGAAGTCTGATCCACTTGTGCAATAGCAGACCAGGTATCTTTTATGCTGTTGGAATAGTAAGCAGGCTCTCTAATAAGCCTTGCCAAACTCATCGGAAGGAAAGCATGCAAATACTCAGGTATATGAAAGGAACTAGTGATTATGTTATTCTCTATGATGAGGGATCATCTCTGGTTGGATATTGTGATTCAGATTGGGCAGGAGATATTGATACCAGAAAATCAGTTTCTGGATCTGCTTTTCTTTAGGATCAGGGATTTTCTCTCAGTAAGAAGCAACCGAATGTAGCATTATCTTCTTTTGAAGCTGATATTGGGATATAGCAGCCATCAAGGCAAGGAATCAAGGAAAAAGGAAGCATCAAAAGAAAGGCAAGCAAATTAACAATAACAAAGAAAGGCAAATAGAACAAAACTCATAATCATAAGAAAAACGAAATGGGACAGCAAGGGAACATAAGAAATGGGACATAAGAAGCAACCGAATGTAGCATTATCTTCTTTTGAAGCTGATATTGGGATATAGCAGCCATCAAGGCAAGGAATCAAGGAAAAAGGAAGCATCAAAAGAAAGGCAAGCAAATAAACAATAACAAAGAAAGGCAAATAGAACAAAACTCATAATCATAAGAAAAACGAAATGGGACAGCAAGGGAACAAGTCGAAAAAGATGGTGATGAGAATAGTTGTTTAAGATTAGCATATGATCGAACAGGTTTATCTTTGTCTGGCTGGATACCTGTAAAAACAACTCATGTGGTAAAGGTGCCAAGCATGTTAGTTGCTTAGGCAGTCACCTCTCTGCCAAACCAGGCCCCACCATGTCAAATGGAGGTTGCTCCCTTAGGGGCCCATACATTACTCTCTCTTTCTTTTAAACTTCTGTTGTAGTAGTTACACTGTGGACGAGTTTACGTTTAGTGGTTTCTTCATGAAATAGGACAAGGTGTGGGAGAGGGAAGGAAAAGAGCAATGCTGAGCCTCTAGATATAATTTCAACTAAGTCCGAAAGAAAACAGAATGCACATCTCATATCTGAAGGTTCTATTTCTCATGGTAGGAAATCGACGACACAAAAATATAGAATTCAATGGAAGCTATTGCTTAAAAAAGATGAACCAATTTATTTGAAAAGCAAACCAAGTACAGAAAATATGCTCATTTAAGGCACATAGAAAATGTACTCTTTGAGGAATGAAGCAAATCATGCAAGGATCTAAATGACACAAAAATGATTTGTGAAGTCTCATTGGTATGTATTGTTGCCATAGGTAGGCTCTATTTGAATACATGAATTGAAGAGCTACACCCTAAAGATGGGGTCTTGAGAGATCGTTACGGTTTTGGTGACAGTCTGCTATTGAATGTGCTTAATTGAATAAGCACAAATCTGTTGCTAAAGGTTTGTGTATATTCAGTCTTTTCCATCTCAAATAAATTCCTTAAAGAGTACTTTTCTCTTCCTTTAAAAGTGCTTAATTCCTTAAGAACACCTCCATTGGTGAAACTTGAAGTCATTACAGCTGATTTAATGTTAAGCAGATTGATGGTTTAGATGCTGGAGTTCTAACAGTTGATTTGCATTAACTTTGTATGCAGAGAAGCCACCATCAAAGAAGATCAAGGAGAGCAGATGTTCATGCACCATTTTGTAGGAATTGGGCACTTATTAGGCAGTTGACGGGCTACATAGGGGATTCTTATTGTGATACATGTTTATGCAACATAAGTAGCCACATTAGAAGTTGTCATGTCTGTTGAAAATGTCGTCAAGCACATGAGTACATGCTTAGCAAGTGCATTGTTGTAAGGGCAGCAAACACAATGTGGAGAAGAAATGCTGATGCATGAAGGATTTCGCCCAATCCAACAGCGGGCTTAGTCAATGGATTATCCATTATCTTCTGTGATCTCCATGTTTGCTACTGCATGCTTCTATGATGTTGCTGGTTGAAGCAAGGGCTCCATGCATTTCTGCAGTCACGTTGTTAAAGATCAAATGGTCAGTCAAATGAGAATCTCTGGTATAAAAGTGTTACTGTTGAATGCATTTATTTTGTGGAACATTCGTTCTTAGAGCAGTGCACCATCATCCTGAATTTTCAGCTTTTCATAACAGCAGAAATATGAAAGCTTTTGTATTGTACATCACAAGTTCTATAAGCAGTTGCATGATTCTCTTTCGAAGGACTCTTGAAGGTCTTGTAGTGGTAGGCTCATGAACTGGTCTGTGATTATCTAGAATATCTTCGGTTTCTCTCTCTGCTCTCTTCTGTCTCCCTCCCTTTTCCTAATTTTCTCCCCCCTCATCTCTTATTTATGTCCATGAAGTTTCCACTTATTGCTTGCTGGCACAGAAACCAGTCATCAAGCTGAATGTTTCATTGTCTTTTGCCATGCAAAATCATTTTAATTGATAGCTGTATCCCAAGCTTCTTTTGGCAGTGGATCCCTGCTCTAGGATTTTCTGTGACTGAATTTGAAACTTTTTTTATCTAGGCATCATTCTTTGATCAATTGATATGAACCTCAAATCCTGCGTTAACTTGAATGGATTTAAGCCAAACAAGCCATTTGATCCACGACGAATTGTATTAAGGTTGCGTGATATTCTCTGAGGTGCTGCGGATACTAAGAGTTCAGAATCTTTGGCAGTTGATCAGCTATTAGTATAACTCACATCTCCAAACTGTTAGCCACTTATTCATGGTGGGACATGCTATTGAATCATCCTTCTCCTTGGCTCTTTCGGTGTTTAGATATGTATGTGCATATCCTTCTCCTTGGCTCTTTCGGTGGCATCAAATTGACTGTTTTTGTTAATCTATTTAAGTCACCATCTGTAATTGGTTGTAGCTTGGATATGAATATCTGAATTTAGGATCAACAATGTCATTGGAATTCAATCACATCTTTAATTCTGAACATGTGGGCTTAGTATTTGTCCATCATTCAAGGACGTGGCCGGTAAAGAAATCAATTGTGACCTTAGACTTGCAATCGGAATGACTGGCAGGATTAACTCTGTTTGTTCCAGTAGATCATCATTGCAAGTGATTGTCTGGTTGCAATGAACAAAAAATAACACTGATTGATGTGTGGAAAGTCATGCAATATCAAGATTATTTCTTGAGGGCATTTTGTTGTCTGATACATCATTTGATTCTACATGTTACATGCAACCAAATGGTTTCAGGTTGCCTGCTGTAGTTAGTTCTCGTGATGTTTCTTGTATTCAGTTATAGAGAGGTTCAATTTGAAAAAATCATTCTATTCTTGCCAGATAGCTTTATCTTGGTCACAATGAGCAAAGTTCCACACTTTCAAATTGTCTTGCATGCATATGTATCAGGCGAAATTGGTTGTCTTCAACAAATATAGAAATCTTTCAAGTTCATGAAGGGCTTATTTCTGTCACTCTTTGAATCTCATTGGAGATGGATAATTGCAGAGTGATTATTGTGCAGCAACTCGGAATTATGATAAAAAATCATTTGGGTGGCTGTTTTCTTTTAAACTTTCCCACTATGATTTGAATCTAACTAGTGGAAACTTTATCATGAATTGGAAAATGGAGACACTGTAACAAGACTTTTGCCTATTTTTGCAAAATAGGCTCTAAGACAGATAATTGCTTTGGGCATGGTACATATGAAAACGTTTATTGCCTGAAGTGCAGGATCAGAGTGTTCTGGAAAGAATTGCACATCTAAGCATCTGTGTATGTACAGAACCATGTGACTGAACAAAAGTGAAGGCTGCATTTGATGTCTTAGCATTAAAATCCTTCCCTTGGCTTGTCTCAAATGCTTAATGTGTGTGGATGCCATTCGATTAATTCCAGTTTTAAATATAGTTTATGTAAGTGCAATGCCCAATCTATGGGCATTCGTTTGGGTTTGTGTAATATTTTGCTTTGGTTTCTCCAACATAAGATTGATGGCTTGTCTTGTACCTGTTTATATTTTTTGTGGCTGAGATTAATTTAACCTCGATTGAGTTCTCATTTCAGTGTGGAAATTCTGGAGCTTCATATTACTCACTCACTCTTAAGTGCATTATTTGCATTGTTGCAGAGTGCCTTGAATCATCTGTATTGCATTTCATGGTTGTTCAAGGAAGTGCCCACCATTGTCAATTGATGGAAGAAGAAAATATTCTGATGGCTTGTTATTGTAAAGCTATGTCTATATGCATGTATGTGTGTGTATATGCATATGTATGTGTGCATGCATGTGCATATGTATGTATGTATGTGTGTGTGCATATGTATGTATGTGTGTGCGCATGTATGTATGTATGTATGTATGTATGCGCATATGTATGTATGTATGTATGTATGTATGTCTGTCTGTATGTCTGTATGTCTGTCTGTATGTCTATATGTATGTATGTATGTATGTATGTATGTATGTATGTGTGTGTGTATGTGTGTGTATGTGTGTGTGTGTGTACGTGTGTGTACGTGTGTGTGTGTGCACGTATGTGTATGTATGTATGTATGCATGTATGTATGGATGTGTGTGTGTGTATGTATGTATGTATGTATGTATGTATGTATGTATGTATATATGTATGTATGTATGTATGTATGTATGTATGTATGTATGTATGTATGGATTGATGTATGGATTGATGTATGTGTGTGTGTGTGTTATGTACGTACGTATTGTAGTGTATTGTATTGTATTGTATTGTATTGTATTGTATTGTATTGTATTGTATTGTATTGTATGTATGCATGTGCGTGTGTGTGTGTATATCTTGACTCATTGTCTAGTACACTTCACCAGTGTCAATGTTTATGTATGATAACACATCATGTTTGTAACATAAAACTCTTTACAACTTTCTTAGTGAGTGCCAATGGATTGGCCTCTTGGATTCATAAAGGTGTCATGTGGATTTTCATCGCTTATTGGTCTTTTACTAGCTAACACATCATTTATATTTGTAGGATCTTCAATTAGCATATAGATTGATATCTATTCTATCTATATTATGTCATTGGTATGATATTGAATGGTGCTTCTAAGTTAAGTATAGCCACTTATCTATGTATACAATCGGGATATATATGCACTCTAAACCTATTAATGTTGCCTTGGTCTACTTCTCCTTGTTTGTGCTTGTAGAAGGATTTTGTATGAACTTAGGTGCTCTGTTCTTAACAGAGCCCCAATGAATGATCTGTGTAAACACACAAAGGTGACCACAATGGGATATGCGTTTTGAAGAGGTTGTAGAAAAGTAGTAGACAGAAGTAGATAGAAAGGCATTCGAGAAGGTCTAGGTGAGACATCAAGGAGAGCTCAATGGAGGTTGGGGCATGGCAACAATGCATTTTGGCCTTAGATAGTTCATTGCACACAAAAGAATGATCAGCTTTCCTAGAAGAGCAAAAGGAAAAAGTAACTAAGAAAGATAATACATGAGCACTTTTAGAAGGCAGTCCATGTTTGCTTTTTAAATTCATGGCAGAAAATAAAGATGGAAGTAGTAGTTCTTGACTTAACAAGGATGTTTTGAAAATGTGTCCCACCCAATGATTGCTAACGATCTGTACCGAATATCCTTGAAGTTGCTCGAAATTCTCTGAACAATGTATTGTGAAACCCCAAAATCCTCTGAACAACCTCACACTTCTCCAAGCTCATTTTGCATATTCTTGAAAATCTCTGAATCACCTTGAACTCATCGTGTTATGTTCCCAAAAATCCCCAAACTTCCTCGAAGTCACCCTGCCACTTTCTCGAAAATTCCTGCACCTCCCCGACTCATTCCATCATATTCCGTAACAACCTCGAGCTTCCCTCAAGTTATCCTAACATTTTTTTGAACTTATCAGAATTTTCCCATACTCATTCTTTGGTTGCCTAGACCAAGAATTTCCTGTTTTTCCCATAGACACTCTCAGTCCCCCCCTTCGTACTAGTCCAACTTTTCGAGACATCGAATTACCTAAGTGGGATTTTGTGTACACCCATTTTGCATTCTGGTGTATTGCATAAGGAACTAAGTATTTTCAAACTCCACCCAGTTTAGCGGTAGGTGATATTACAATGATATCCTCAGGAGGATATAGCTTTGTTGGAGGTAATGAAGAAGACCTCCACCTTGACAAAGCTGCACCTAGCTGCATTATAGGACTACATTATGCTAAATTTTCTAGCCATAATAATGACAATCTAGATGCCCACATATGTGTGTTGGAGAACCATTACAAAATCTTAGATGGGAAAAGAGATACAATCCATAAATGTCAAGTTTTCTAAGCCACACTCACACACGAAGAAATTAAGTGGTTACTTGAGTTTGATCCCACTCATTTTAGGGATTATGAAGTTTTGAAGCACAAATTACTAAACAGATTTAGACACACAAAGTCAACTTCCCAATTGTAGGATATTCTATAGAATCTTAGGTAACAAGCCCATCAACTAGTACAAACTTATGCCACCAAGTTTAGAAGTACTTATCAAGAATTTCCATCCGATAGTGATTTACGTGAGATGATGTTGGAGGATGGTTCAACAATGGTCGTCCTTGATTGCACAACATTATGTTGATATGCGGAATCAAGAAAATAGCATTACATGGTGTCATCCCCATTGCTCTAAAATTAGAAAGCAAACTAGGATTGACCATAGTTAAGGGAGAAACTAGTGAGTTAACAAAATACTTGGACCCAATAGAAAGACAGTTGACTAGTGTTAGGATCCACACAACCTTTAAAGTAGATATACTGTACTTGATGTAAAATGTGGCTCATACAGCTAACTCCTATGCTTTGAATTAGATGTATTGTGTGATTTGTGATGTCCTCTATCACTCTATTGCCAATTGTATCCATAATAAAAGACCACAAGATTGGACCTCAATTACGCATTAGGTAAGCACAAAATTATATGCTCCCCCTTACCCACCCACTACCCCCCTTTCCACCACCCTCTCCATGCAATACCTCAATACACTCAAGGTAACTTTTAGTAGTATCTTTATCTTCAGGCTCCCAATCCTCCATACTATCTCGAGTCGTATGTTCAACTGCCACATGAGCAACCATACTTGCCCATCCAAGAGAACTATCCTCCTCTGCAATATGCTCCCATATCGTTTAACTAGCCATTACAAGCACAATGGAGCCAACAACTTCCATCAGGACTATGGGAATTGAAGTCATGAACTACCGGTGAGGAGTATGATGGACCAGCCACTTGCCTCAAAAGCCATCGTTGAGGATTACTTCCTAATCCTCTCTCTTAGCATGTGATTCAACCATGTCTTGCGTGCCATTTCTTGAGTCTTACACTCTCTTCCCCTTCTAAAGATCATAGTCCTCAATGATCAATCCTTGATCTCCCCTTGAATTGATGTCCTCACCCTTACACATTCTCTTGAACCTTCTTATTCTCAACCTTGGTCTCTTGAACCCTTGATCTCAACTTTGGTGTCTTGAACCTTGTTTTTTTGCTTCTTGGCCACTTGCCTACGGACTTGCCTTGATTGCAACCTTTGTGTCTTAAGCCCTTATTCTCCAGCTTAGTATCTTGAACTTGGTTCTCACCCATGCTAAGTAGTTTTGATGCTCAAATCTAGTGCTTCCATTGGAAATAGATCCTTATTTGGAGAGCTTTCCAATGGTACCTTACACATCTAAATCCGACCTATGGATTGGGAGATACACTCTAATCTTTGTTAGGCTCATTCATGAAAGAGACATGCATGCCTCCATCTACCTTTCCCAATCCTACTTCCTAGACTCTAATACCAATCGTGGGAATTGAACTCATGACCTATTGGCTAGGAGTATGCTGGGCTAACCGCTTTCCCCAAAATCCACGTTTGAGTATAACTTCGTAATCCTCCCTCTTTGGGTGTGATTCAACCATCTCTTGCCTGTAATTTCTTGAGTCTAATAAGGAAAAAGGCCCAATTTTCCAAGTTGTTACTATTGGAATCCACACAATCAATATTTTTGATACAAAGAAGACCCACCCAATGAAGAACCACAATTTGGATTACCTCCTCAGTGTAACTTTTGTTTAGAAGAAGGTCATATTTGTGCTAATAGCTAACATGCTCAAGATTTTGGCTAGAGGAGATAATAATAGGACCTTATTGCCAACGTGGATAAATCAACTTATTTGGAATCAGAAGTTACAGTGGTACAAACTCGATCACATAAGATTGTCCAACCTATAGAAGAACAACTTAGGTCATCATTATAAAAAAAGAAGAATTTAGGATTAAAGTAGAAAAATGGTTAAAAAAGAAATCCCCATAATTTAAGCACATGATATTGGAGCTTGATGAAAGATATGATAAACAATAGGCACAACGAAGAAGCAATTTCTGAAACCTTGGAGCTAGTCAATGTTGAAACAACATCAAACCCCATTCTGCATAACCTGAAGGAATTAGAATAGAAGCTTTCCCCAAATTTGGTAAATAATTTAGCACACACAGAAGTCAACTTTGTCGATCACAAAGTACCACTAATCACAATCTGGTGTCCAAACAAATTAATTAATAAAGTACTCATTGATGGTGGATGAGTGTAAATATTGCTACTCTTTATATAGGTAACCTACTAGGCTCAAAATGTGAAATTGTTGTTTTTTCTGCTTGAATGGAAAATCAAACCTAAGTGTAGTCTTTAGGGGTCATTGGACATGTTCCAATCACTATGCAAGGAGCAAATTTTAAGTTAACTTTTGTGGTCATGGGTCTCATAGATTAGAAGCAAATTATAACTTATCGATTGGGCATCCATGGCCCAAACAAGCTAAAGTGATATAAGATTGGTCTAGTAATCAGGTCTCCTTTTGCAAGCTAAGCTCAAGTATACAATTATGTTTGAAATTCTATAAATCACCAATAGCACACTTCACAATTCGTGGAACTTGCCTATCTTGTAGAAGGATTGATAAAAGATGAGGAGAAAAAATTCCTCAAGGCTAACCAAGATTTGCTTACACTAGGTATCATCAATGTCAATTAGATTTCTATTTAGTATTTGTAGCCATAGGCAAAGTTCTCAGATGCCAATACCATAAAAGCAGGCTCAAATAAGGATGCCAAGAATCAATTTGTGTAGACTTACTAGAACGTTTTCAGATTTAGCTAATACAACTCACAAATTTCTACAATGTTTTTGCCTAAGATTACATAGATATGCAGTGATTTGATCCTCAGTTTTATCAACATCGCATTTACTAAAGCTCGACATCATCCCCATACTTCAACAAAGATATAGAATGAATCCAAATTATGCCAAATTTCTAAATTATGGTTAAATAAGAATGAATTCAAATGTGCCAAATTGGCTAATACAACTAAAAAATTTCCAAGATGTTTTTGATTGGGATTACACAGATATGCAAGGATTCGATCCCACGTTTTATGAACATCGCATTTTGCTAAGATCTGATGTCTTCCCTATACTTCAATAAAGATATCCAATGAATCCAACTTATACTAAATTGGAAAATTATTAAAAGTTGGATTCATAGTTCCTATGGAGAATCATGAATAGTTATCACCATTATGCTAAATTAGCAAATTATTAAAAGTTGGATCCATTGTTCCTAAAAAGAAAACGCAACTTCACATATGTATTGACTATCAGAAACTCAACGCGCTTAGTATTCTTGACCCTTTCTCTTTGACTTTCTTAGATAGTATGCGAGATGAACTTGTTGGTTGGGAGATGTATTCGTTTATGGATGGCTTTAGTGGCTATAACTAGGTGCACATGGCAAAATATGATATACCTAAAATGGTTTTTATTACAAATTGGGGAGTATGTTCTTGTAAAGTCATGTGGTTTGGATTAAGAAATGCACCAAGTACCTTTGTGAGAGCTGTATGCATGAAATATTCTCACCATATCTTATAAATTCTTTAAGGATTTTCCTTGATGTTTCCTTTGTTAAATTTGAGATACATGAAGTTACATTTGCATCAAGTACAACTATCTTTTGAATGGTATTGGGATGTTTGATTTATTTAAATCTTGTTAAGTCTATTTATATAGGAAATTATAGAAAACTATTAGGTCATGTGATTTCCAAGGTGCGAAGTATAGTAGATCCAGACAAGGTCAAAGCTATACAAGAATCTCTAACTCTAAATACTCCCAAGGAAGTGCAAAGGTTATTTGGAAAAATTAGATGGTGTTTCAGACAGTTATGACATTTGTTCCATGTTGCAGTCCCCCTCAAATAGTTAGCACATGTTCCCCCCATGTCAATTCAATTGGACTCAAGAATGTGCAATCACTTTTGATCCATTGAAGCAACTCATCACATAGGCACTAGTTCTACAAGCACCAAATTAGGAGAAAGCTTTTCATGTTTTGATAGATGATTCAAAATTGGAGATAGGCATCATATTAACACAAATTGTAGATACAAGATCGTATTGACATGTTTATTATGCAAGTCGATGGTTATCGATAGTAGATCAAAATTACTCAATTATTGAAGAAAAATGCTTGGACTTAATGTATTCAATTAAAAAGTTTGGACATTGTGTTTGGCTAAAAATTAACTTTCCACATGGATCATTCGACCCTAGTTTATTTAGTCCAACAACAAACATTATAGGATGACTAGTTAGATGTGTACTACTTCTTTAGGAATTTGATTTTGAGATTCGCCACCAGGCTGGTGCATCGCATAATGTAGCTGATTACCTATCCTAACTTGATTCAAGAGAATCACTGGAAGGTGTAGAAGATATCTTTCCAGATGTAGATATATTTATAATAAGAGAGTAATCAATGGAGCACAATGCTCCTCCTCCAGAGTTTGCAAAAATTATACTTGGTATGAGCTAATATACACTTTTATAGAAAACTAGGTAATGCCTTTGGGCGTATTACCACATCAAGAAAAATATTCACTCTACCAAATCATCAATTTCAAATTCAACTTGGACAATTATATTATAGGAATATCACAAGAATGTGGCTCAGATGTGTGAAACCTCATGAACTATGGGCTATAATCATCAGAGCTTATCACCACCCTATGGAAGGACGTTTCAGAGGAGATTTAACTAGTAAGAAAATTATTCAATGTAGCCTATGGTGGCTGTGTACCTAAGTACCAACTTAGGGACTTGTGGAGAAAGAGACTATACCTCGACCCCCCTCAAGTGCATATAGTGGGGCTTCACACTTTGTTTATCAATCCGAGGAACATCAAAACCTAGCGGAGTGTATGAAGACTTGCATTCAAATGATGATCAATGCAAATGACCAAAGAGTGCAAATAAGCCCAAGCCTATTCCAAACAAGTGTCAAGAATCTGTGGAGATGCCACGATACTTGGAGCAGCAGCCAACAACAAATCAAGCTTTTCTCTCAGCTCCAAACTTTGAATATAGGGAATAGCGGGTCTGTTTCGAAGCTCTCAAGAAGACGCATCCAATGGTAGTCTTTTCACTCAATTCTAACACTCCTACTTCAAGTTATAAGCAAAATACTGAGTCGCGGGAATGACCTTCCTACGCTTCAACACTTCCTACACTTCACACACATCCTAACAACATCAAACAAGCACTTTCATGGATAGACAACACTTCCTAACACTCTTTTCAAGCAACACACATGCACACAAGCTCACAAAGAAGAAGATACAGAGAGGAGAAGACACAAATTCGAATTTCTGTGCTCTTGATTCTCACAATGGCAAAAAGTCCTTACAAAGAGTCACAAATTGACTTATATACAAGTGTCCTAAAAATGGTCCTTTCACACAAGAGACCGCGGCACTTTATTCACTAGAAGGTTAATTTCCTACTAATTTACATGGGTAAGCTACTAATCTCCATGGGTATGCATCTAGAGGACTCCTCTAGTGCATTTACAACGGAGAGTATGTTACAAAATGGTTATGATACAAAAATAAAGTGTCCAAATCGGAAAAATTTTGGAGCCCATCTTTTTCTTTGCCTTTTGCTCTTCTTAGCTCTGCAACACTCTCCCCCTCTTTGTCTCTGTCGTCCCTTGACAGGATTTACTTCTTGTCTCTGGTGCTGTGCCCATAGTCGATCACTGCCCACCTCTGTGGAAGTTGTAATGATGTCGTTTTACCAGTGGGCAAGGAATTGATCATAACTCGGGACCTGTTGTATTGGTCATGGCCTCTTTTTCTCTTTTCTCCGTACGCAACCCGTGGAGTTGGACTACCTGAGATTTGTAGTCTAGTTCACCAATAACCTCTTTAAATCTGGGTTGCTGTGTTAAGTCTGGCTGCCACGCACACCACCAGTGGAAGGTATGAAGGTGTGGTTCTTCAGCCTTCGATCTGGACCTTCTGAAGATCAAGAGGTTGAAGCACCTTCTTGGGGTTTTGGAACCATCGGATATCTTCTTGCACTTCTTCATGGATACTTCCTGGCCCTGGTCTGTCCTTCCCTCCTATGTGTTGTTCCTTGGTGTGTGCCCCTGCGAGGCTCTATGCAGAGATGGGTGTTGCGCCCCTGCGGGGCTTCTTGCAGAGACATATCTTCAGATATAATCTTTTTAGTGAAGCTTCTTTCTTGGTCTTATTCTTTTCTTCTTTTTGCTGGACTCTCCCTCAACACTACCCCCTCCTGAACTCTGTCATCCCTGATAGGCTTTGGAAGTCGGCGGAAGTATGTTCTGTAAACTTTTTGCTCTGTCTCATTAAGCAGATTAGCTTCACATATCATACGTTGCTTCCACTGTTCTGCTTTCACACCATCATGGTGGTGGCTGTCTGTGATCAACAAAGAAGCTTAATTCATATGCCACTAATCTGGCATTCAAGTTGGATGACATCTTTAAGAAAATTTCTGAATCAATTTCAAAAATCCTGTGAAGAAGGCTTCCTCGAAGGTTTGCATATATATACTTGGTAAAAACATGAGCCTAGAATAATATGCCATTACTGTGGGTCGGCTAGGCATGACAGACAGATAAAAAATGAGGATATCTGTGCCTTGATTAATACCAATGAAATTTAAAAACGTATAAGCCGCGTGCTTGAACACCTTCAACATTGTAAGTATCATGCTGAGGATTTTATTCGTCATCTTGATAGTTAAATCTGGGATGGTTGCATAACAATGCAGCCAAAATTTAATGGTTTTTACCATGTAATCCTTCGTCGGTAAATAATTATGAGGTGGGCTTGGAAGTAGCGGATAGTTGAGCCACTGTTTATTGATCACAACATTCTTTTGCATGTCCAAAAATTCTCTTGTTTCTCTGCGACGGGGTGTTGGGCAAAATGAAGGGTTACTTGTAATAAGTACGGTGCGGCTTGCCAGTGCATCCGCAAAGTAGGATTTTTCTCCAAAAATTTTCTTTGCCATATAGGTTGTGCAGCTTCAAATTCCTCTTGAGTATAATTGAATGTATTATCTTTGAAGTACAACTGCTCATCCGGATCCTTCTGTGTGATCTTCTTTATGTATTGCCTTGTTTTCTCTTTCAATAGTCCATAAGGAATGTTGAAAGGCTTGATGATCGCATCTAGATCTTTTCCTTTTATTTTGGCCTCTTTCATAACTTTGACCACTTCATTTTCAAAATTTTCTGTCAATCGGGACACCAATAGTGCCCGTTCCTTCTGACCTATTTCTGCAGTATTGGCATGGGATGATCATCACATGGTTCCGCTATCTTCTCTTTTATTGGAGAATTATAGATCGGGGGAGATAGAGGACATACCTCTACCTCGTCAGTAGGATTCTCTGGTCGTGGCTCTACTAGTGTCCCGATGGATACTTTCTCTTCTGCTTTAGTTTCTAATTGAGCAAGGCATTCAGTCTTCTCTTTAACTTCTTGCATAGCTGCCTTGAGTGCCTCTTTGCCTGCAAGTAGCTCATTACCAATCTCTGCTACCTGATCCATATTTTCACTGTAACTCACAGCAAGTTTTCCATTGGCAGTGTTCAGCTGTTTCTTGAGCTCATTGGTTTTGTTAATGTACCTGTGTTCCCATTCTTCTTTTCTTGCTTGCTCTTATTTCAGCAGATCTGATCTTTCAGTTCCTTCTGGTCAGTAGCTGAAGTCTCGTGTTTTTCTATAGGTTGGCCATACAGTAATGCCTTCATTAGTTCTTTATTTCTGCTGCATAATTTATCATTTTCTTCCATATATACTTTTAGTTGTGTTTCGAGTAGATTGCTTCAAGCTTTCATCCTCTCTTTGTCTGCTTCACTAGCTTCATGCTGTCTTTGTAAATCCGTCAGTTGTGTTTGGAGCTGATAATGCTGTTTCATCAATGTATTACATTGTTCTTTGACTGTGATTATCTCCGTTTCCTTGGCTAAAACCTCTTGTTGGGCCTGGATGAGCTGTGCGGACAATTGCTCACTCATTACTTGAAATTGATTCTTTTCCCGCATGGCCTTGTCGTAATCTGCATCCGTTTCCATCATTTATTGTTGCGTATCCATGGCCGTTTGTATCATCTGTTTGACGACGGGTTTTAATTGAGTAACATCAACATTTAACCATGTGGTAGGGATGCTAGGTTCTTCACCCGTGGTGACATCCTTCCCTTGAGCCACATGTAATGTAGTATCATGGGGCTGCCGAATATGGAGTTGTATCCGTGGCTCAGCCTCTCTGTGGTCACTCTTACCTTGTGGTGTATCATCGGGGACTTCAATGGCAATTGGCTCCCTATTTTGTGGTACACCCCCTTCTTTGTCCATGTGTCTTTGTATTTCCTCTTTTACAGGTGGCATTGCATCCTTATTTGTTATTGGAGCTTCCTTGATGCTGATTTTGGACTGATCGTTCAATTGAATAATGTGTACTGGTTCAGTGGATGCTTCTTGGTTCCTTGCCTGGGACTGTTGATTGTCAGGTGTGACCTCAACCTGATGTAGTTCTGTCCATTCCTCATTGATCGTTTTTGTCCTTATGTCAGTGTCTAATGTGTCTTTCTCAGGGCTAGATTCCTCACTAGAGCTCGAATATTCTAGTCCCAGTTCTTTATATCTGGCGGTTTGTTCTGGTGTGTCTTCTTTATTCTTTTGTTGCTTTCCTTGACTTGCCTGTCTGTATTGATGACCTTGAACATTCAAGTTCACTTGGCCCTGCATATACATATGCGTCTCTTCTAGAGCTACGGAGAGGTCCCTTTTTGTGATTGGCTGTTGCATCATAGGAATCTTTGGTAAAGTATGCGTCCTCTTTGATTGTGGTGTCTCTTGAGCTTCTTCCTCTCTAATGCGTTTAGTTCCTCTCATGGGTTTCTTTGAACTGGTTCCCCCTTCTTCGATGGAAATTACTGTTTTCTTTTTCTTTGGCACAGTAACTGACTTTGCATATTTTGTGATCTCGGTTGAAGTTGGCAACAAGCGTAAGAACTCCATTAGGGGAAAAAATGAACCCTCTTTGGGCCTTTTAGCTTAAGGAGTGATTAGTGATCCACCAATAGGAAGAGGGCAATGGGCACAGTCTAGTCTCTTAATCAAGTAGGCTAGGTATAGGCTTCCCTTGGTTTTCCTTGGTCAAATATGCAAAAACTATCTTCATTTGGTGGTTTCTTGCACATTAGTGGTTTGAGATCTCCTTCGAGTGAACCCTAGCCCTTAGATGGCCTCAGAGATCTAACGCCTATGCTTGAAGTGCAAAAGTCAAGGCGGGCTTCAATTTGGGCCCTTAGATTTGATGTGGATCCAAGGGATCTAATTCAAATTCGTGGAAGAGACGATGCCCTCATTTCTGGCCCTTGCATTGCCTTGAAAATGAATGGTCTTGATGCCCTTTCATCATGAAAAGCGCCTTTTGAGCTCATCCATTGGATCGGGATGCCATCTAACGGCTCCAAACCACCCCCTTTCTTGGGAATCTGCCTTTTGATATGGCCCCTTAGATCTATGACAAGATCCGATGGGTTATAGCCTTCCCCAAGACAAAATTGCGCCTTTCATTCTCCTTCACTAGATCTACACTAGATCAGACGGTTCCAAGCATTCCGTAAGGACAGGATCAGCCCCATTCGTGGTTAGCCTTTGGATGAGGCATGATCTGATGGCCGAAAATCTTGCAGAGACTATGAAACTCCCCACAAACTGTCAGACCATCTCTCTCTAGAGCTATATGGCTTTGAATATTAGCCATTGATTTAAAGAATCCAAAGGTTATGGATGCTCAAGAATTTATCAAAGATTATTTTATTTAAAAAACCACTAGTGGTTTCATGAGTCCCTTTAAGCTCCTAGATTAAGCACTTTAATCCCTAAAAATTAGGAATCCTTACAAGGCCCAAAGGGGGTTCATTTTTTCCCCTAATGCCTTCATTTCAAGTGCCTCATAAATGAGCAAGGTCAATGCTGAACTTCCATTCAAGAACTTTTTCTGACCCCACTTTTTCTTTGCTTCGAATAAGCAGTCTTGAATATATGGAGTCATATTTACTTTGTTTCCAACTTGCCTCATTGCATGTGAAAGCAATTGTACTACAATTTTCTGAGGTGCTGTATATCTATGCATACTAGGAAAACAAAAATGTTGGTGTACCAATCGAACAGAGTCTTCAATATCGGTTCGGTTGATTTCCAAAAAGGTTCTCTTTTTTGGGTCGTGAAATTCATCCTTGACATTGGTGAGGCCATCTTGATTCCATCCAAAAGCTATGTTGATTAGCTCATGAGTGAATCTCATTGTTTTCCATGTACCAACTTTGTCGAGCACTCTTGCTTCCGGGATTGATGGCTTATCTGATGCAGACTGTAGTGTATTCATCACTTGTGTACATCTCTAAAAATCTGGCAGATATATTGGAAGTCTTAGGAACGCATCAATGCCAGCTCTTGTCCATACATCCGTCATGCATGGTAATCCTTGTATGATCGTCTGGAAATCTTGTGACATGATAGGAAAGTAGTGATCCCTATCCATTATCTTAATGGTGGCCATGAAAAGAAGCTCAGACACTGGTTGATCATCAAGAAATCAATGACCTCTTGCCTTTGTGATTGATTCCAAGGGAAGAAGAAGGATCTCTTCCTCTTGCGTAGCCTCGAAATTAGAGGATGCCATCTGCACTCAATATATACCAGTAATTAGTGGCAAGCTGGGATCAAGGATCATCCTTCACTTATCCTTCATAAATTCGGCAACTCTCCGAGTGGATTGTGTTGTCCCTTCCTCGTGGGTGTGAGAAAGGTAATACCTGGGGATTTTTTTTTCATAGTTATTTACATATTTTTATGTTTGTGTCTGAAAGAAAACAGAATTGTTAGTTTATAGCCGAAGTGGTTATTGAATCATTAGTTATTTTCTTGTGGAGTATTTTACAAGTGCTCTCTTGTTTCCCAAGAGGGAAATGTGCTTCACTATCCTGAAGGAGAAGAAGAATGTGCCGAATGCTTGGCCTGGTAATGTGGCCCTATTATGCATACTTTGGATTCATGTGACTCCAAATGTGTGCAACTCGAATTATTTGGTTGATTCATACAGATTGTTTTGCCTTTCGACATCCAAATTTGCTTTACTCCATTGGGACAGCCTGTATTCCCAGTATTCCTGGAGAATTTTGTGCTTCTCATGTCGTACTTTTGCTTCGTCTGCCTTTTGAATCTTGGAATGATTTTTGTTGCGTATCTAGGCTCCTGCTATGTCCTGTAGTTGTTTGTTCTCTGTTGTTGAGCCTTTAGATCATACTAATTATCCTTGTGTCTTGACTTGTCCTTTTTGATGATTGTTACTTGTGCACATGACTTGGGAATCCATATTTGCGTTCGAGCTGACTATGCAGCTACCACATTCTTCGAAATCCATACTCTAGCAATCCTTTGTGGACCTAGGTGTCCCACGTGACTTGCATTCTTATTCTGATGTTCCTTCTGATGTCGAGAGTAGTTCTTTTGTTGAAGATATGCAGTCACTTGATCCTTTCTGGTCCAAGCCTGTCTAGTGTAAGGAATGGGGTATATTCTAATGTGTGCAGGTTTTTGATAGTCTTGCTGACTAGTCCCTCCTGTGCTCAGTTCCTCACTGAGGCTTTTATTGGATAAGACACTAATCAGGTGATTTACTGGGGAAGGAGATTGTGTGAAAGCGAGATTTGGTGCATTCTCACCTGAAGTACTTGACCGTGGGGTTTCCATAGTGTGAGTGAACATACATTCATCATCGTGCTCGTTTGAGTGATCTCTCAGGTCTATACATTTGGCTTTGACCAGTCATTCGTCTAACATACTGAATACCTCACGATGTCCTATCTTGGCCGAGATGTATCCTAGGGCCAATTGGATAGTCACTTCATATTCATATATCCAATCTTGACCTAACACGAGCTCTTCTAATAAGTCCTGATCATGACATACTAAGAGTTTTTGTTCCATCGTGTTGTTTCCAAGATGTAGAGGTAAGGTACTCTCGCCTATACATTGAGTAACTGTTCCTCCTATTCCAATCAGCTGTGCCTTAGATGGGCATAATTGTTCCTTGAGTTTCTTGGTCAATGAATACTTAATACAGCTTACGGTTGCTCCTGTGTCAATGAGAGCATCCACCAAGTGCTATTCTTCTGTTCTAGCACCCAAGTTCAAATAGGGTTGCTTTATTTGCTATCCTAGGTTTTCAGTGGCTCTAAAGTTAGCCATTGGGATGAGTTCCTCTCCTTGTCGATATCTCTCGTCTCTCTCTCTCTCATCCACTCCTTTCGTTTCCTGATTCGTTCTAGCGCTTCTTGTCTAGCTTCTTCTCGTATCCTTTCTTCCTCTTTGTGCGTATTTTTACCCATTATTAGTCGAGACATTATCTCTTCTGTCAATGGCTCTAAATATTTTTTTACTCGGCAACCACTGATATAGTTTGGCAATACCTCTCCATCTAGGGTTGTTAAACTGATGGCTCTGTTGGTAGATATGTGATTGATGATCAATGGGCCATAACCTCTTTTTTGCAGTTTCTTCGCATGTTGCTTCAAAGTATAAACCAAAACTAAATCTCCTTCTTTCAAGTTTTTGTCTTTAATGTGAGCATTAAAATATGCCTTCTGTCGCCTTTTAGCAGCATAAATCCCTGCTACTGCTTGTAACCTTGTTTCGTGTAACTTCTCTATTTGATCCAATTGAGCTGATAATTCATGTCCAGTCCACTCATAAGTTGTTGCTACTCTGAGAGTGGGTACTAAGAAATCGATTGGCAAGATGGCATTCTGTCCATACACTAAGTTAAAAGGAGTAGTTCCTATGGCTGTTTTGTATGCTACTCGGAATGCCCATAAAGCATGATGTAATTGCTTATCCCAATCAGATCTACCATTGTTCACAATTTTAGTGAGGATTGTACACAAGATTTTGTTTGAACTTTTGGCCTATCCATTGGCTTGTGGGTGATATGGGGCTGATTTCTTGTGAATTACTAAGAATTCATTCAGTAGGGCTTCTATCACTTCATTCACAAAGTGTGTGCCTCGATCACTCACAATTTCTATAGGCAATCCAAATCTAGTGAATACGTTCTCAAAGAGAAACTTGGTCGTAGTCCTCACATCGTTTTTCTTGGTTGCTTTGGCTTCAACCCGTTTGGTCAAATAGTCTGTGGCTACGATTATGTACTCGGCATGGGATCCTTTAGCTGGTGGGCTAATAGGTCCTATGAAGTCTATTCTCCATTTAGTAAAGGCTCTGGCACTCATCATGGGTTTTAGCGGCATTTCATCTCTTCTGATTGGATATTTTGTTTGTTGGCTGGTATCACATCATTGAACATATGTGGTTGCATCTTGATGTGGAGTTGCCCACCACATTCCTACAAAGAGAATCATTTTTGCAGTTTTATCTGCAGAAAAATGTCCTCCTACCGCTCCTGTATGTGCCATCTCTAAAACAGCAAGATACTCGTCTTCATGAATGCACATTCGTAAATGATTGTCTCTTCCTCGCTTGAAGAGCTGTTTTCCTATGAGAGCATAATCCTTGCTTTGTTCAATGAGTGCACGTTTCCTTGCTAGAGTAGCTCCTTCTGGGTACTCGTGGGTCTTCAAGAATTTCACTAGAGGCATGCTCCATCTTGGTGCTACTGTGGAGTAGCATAAGGTGGAGTTCTCTTCTGGATGTTGTTCTTGACAAGTTGGGCAGGCTGATACATAGTTATGTGTATCCCTCTACATGGTTGGCCAATATGTGCCTAATCTCTTCAGTGTTTGCCATGTTCCGTTTGCATTTAAATGAGTTTTCCATTGATTTACATGTGCCTTTTGAAGCCACATTTCTTGTTCCTCTTCTTCCACACATCTCATGAGTAATCCACTTGAGTCTTGGTAATATAAACTTCCACCAATGATATGGAGGTTTTTAGTCTTCCATAGGTCTTGGTTTCTGTTTGGTGTGATCCATGTTTAGGTCCATTAGTAAGGATAGGGATTAACTTTTTTGCCCATTGGGGACATACTTCGAGATTAAAAAGGTAAGTATCTGGTAGATCATCCGGTACTCTTGTGGGGGGTTCTCCATGTGTCATTCTCGATAAGTGATATGCTCTAATGTGCGTATTCCCTTTCTTGACTACTAATTCAAAATCAAATTCCATCAACAATAGAAACCATCATACTAGTCATCCCGTATTACAAGGCTTATTGACTAAGTACAGTAGAGCTTGATGATCGATGAAGAATTTGAATTTGTTTGCCAAAAGGTAGTGTCGAAACTTCTTTACTGCGTATACCATCCCTAAACCCTCTCTCTCAGTCGTGGTGTAATTGCGCTCCGCTTGATTCAATTGTCTACTGGCATAGGCTATAGGGTGGTCTAACTTCCCTATATCCGTAGGTTGAGCTAAGATGCAACCAATGGCAAACTTGGAAGCATCTACGTGAATGTGAAATGGTTTGTTCCAATTAGGTACTCGAAGGATTGGTGCTGAACTTAATCGACTCTTTAATTCGTTAAAGGCCTTTTCACGTTCTTCTGTCCAATTAAACTGAGACAATAATGCATAGAGAGGTCTAGCAATTATGGCATACATGTGTATAAATCTACGGTAGTATCCACAATGTCCCATAAATGCTTGCGCTTCCTTAGCAGTCTTCGGTCTCGGTAAATCCAGAATCACTTTGATTTTGTCTTTGTATGTGGAAATTCCATTTTTAGAGACAATGTGTCCTAAAATCTTTCCTTGTCAAACCATGAAGACACACTTTTCTGGATTGAGGCATACTCTATATTGTCGACATTTGGCAAAAATCTTTCCTAGTTCAAGGATATGTTCTGATCGTATAGCTGAATAAGTGCATAAATCATCCACGTATACCTCCATGCTCTTTCTCAAGAACTCCTTGAATACATGGCACATCAATCTTTGGAAAGTGGCTGGGGCATTGGTTAGACCAAAAGGCATAACCCTAAAGGCGTACACTCCCCATTCAGTTGCAAAGGTTGTTTTATGTTGGTCCTCAGGAGCGATCACTACCTGATTATACCCTGAAAAGCCGTCTAGAAAACTATAAATCTCCTTCCCTGCCACTCTTTCCAAAAGATGATCCGTGATGGGTAAGGGGTAACTATCCCTTATGGTGGCAGCATTTACTTTTTTCAAATTAATGCATACCCTTAACTTGCCATTCTTTTTCGGCACGACCACCAAAGGTGATACCCATTCTGTGTGTTTGATCTCATAAATGAACCCAACATCTAACAACTTATCTATCTCTTCCTTAATTTTTGCTGTGTAGACGTCGTTATATGTGTATGGTCTTTGTTTGGAAGGTTTGGCTTCGGATGTCATAGGGATTCTATGGGCACAAATAGAAGGATCTACTGCTTTCAAGTCCTTATATGTCCAAGCAAAGACATCCCTATATTCTCGTATGAGTTGTATTAATTCTTGTTCTTCTTCCATTGAGACATCCTGTCCTATAAAAGTACATCGTTCTTCTCCTTCCTCCAAGGTTACTACTATTTTCTTGGTCTGTTCTTTGTTGTCATATGCTATTCCTGGTTGTGCTTCTCGTTTCGGCATTTGTATAGCAATTTTCCTCTCTTCTACTTCATATTTTTTGAAGTGGGCAGACACTTCGAATTGATCTTGAGGCTTGTTTTCTCCATCTTCTTTTTCTTTATCTAATCCAAGCTCTTCCTCTTATGTCATTTCTTGATTTAGTTCACTAGTTATGACACTTATTCTTTGATTGTTACTTCCTGACTCAATTTGTTCCTGCTCCATTTCAATGCTCTCATAATCCTCCTTCCATTCTTTTTCAATTTCTTCTCCTTCTTCAGCCTCTTGAAGAACTACCACATATAGGATTACGTCATATCCTTCCTCGTCAATGCATTCATTCATGGTTATCACTTCTTCATTTACACACACATCGAGAGTGGTTAATATCTCCATCCAACCGTGAGGTTCAAATTCTTCGTCTAGGAATATTTGAGGCATGTAAGCTGGATCTTGTATAGACCTAGCAACTCCTTGACTTTGATGCCATCCTTTCTTTCTTTCCTCTTCCTTTTTCATGGTCTGGCATATCCATAGGTGAGTGTCCTCATTGAACCCATACTGTGAATCGACTGCTCGTCCTCCTCCCTATGAATAGGATTCCATTGCAAGGGGGGAACATCTTGATATGTGTATGTGTGGAGATTAATTCTGGTCATGGTTCCTTCATGCCGTAAGTATACCGCATCTTTTCCCCAATCTTGCACTACCTTCAACTGTCTCATGAAGGGTCTTCCGAGTATCATCTCATAATTGCTAGCCCTTTCAAATTGATAGATCGCCAAGGTGTGCTCGAATTCAACTCCGCAAGTGGTAAAAGTTACTCTTTCCAATAATCCCAAGGGTCGTTCAGTGTGTCCATCTGCCATTTGTATCTTCATGCGTGTTGGTCCTAAAGCTGGTTTTCCCCATTTCTCCCATATTTCTTTAGTCTCGATTCCTACTCCAGCTCCAGAATCTAAGATAGCTTTAGTGGTGTAACCCCTATAAGTAATTGGAAGGCATGTGTTTCCTTCATCTCCCTCGCTGAAATCTCCAACCTTATCAATTGGGATTTTGACTGTGGTTACATCATCAGGCATCTCCTTCTCTTCTGCCTTGGTCTCCAATTGATTGGTAGCTTCTCCTTCAAATGTGGTTTTATTTTCAAAAGTTCTTCCAATGTCAGAGTACAAGGGATTTTTACCTTTCTAAGATGTTGTATGATATCTGATGTTTGGACTGATGGGTTCTGCTCTTTTTTCCTTATTGAGGGAATGCAGTATAATTCAGAATTATGTTCATATTCCCCTGTGTAATTTGGCAAAGCTTTCACACTGTCATTCTCCTCGTCGCTCTTGTCAAATTGTAC
Organism: Ceratopteris richardii; assembly: GCA_020310875.1. Lineage (NCBI taxonomy): Eukaryota > Viridiplantae > Streptophyta > Polypodiopsida > Polypodiales > Pteridaceae > Ceratopteris > Ceratopteris richardii. Next base: position 1,029,129 of record MU260053.1, read on the forward strand.
TAATCCTTCTGAATTCAGCTCAGGTATTGAGTCTTCCAATTCACCTTCTTCTTCTAACTCCTCAAAGGGTGAATTCCTTCCACTTTCTTCCATCTATCTTCTTGGACTCTTGCGCACAAGTCTTTCGGCCACTCCCCGTCTACTTCGGGGACAATGGATCCTTCTCTTTTATCCTCGCAGTGGTTTCCATCACGTGTCTCACTTTCTTTTCCTTTCTCGGGATCATTAGGGATGACACACTCTTGAAATTTTTTTTTGGGAATTCGAGAATTGGGTAGTCGAAGAACAGGTGTTTCTAGGGTCCGTTGAGCTACTTCAATTAATTTCCTGCATATCTCCAACCTTTCTTTCTCTAAGTCACCTCTAGGATATTCTTTTTTATGTTGCTCAATGGTTGGTCCTGCTCTTATTCGTGCCTGGTATGCCCGAATCCACATGGCTAACTCTTCTGGCATGGGTCTGCTAAAACTGATCCTACCTCTTCTTTTTTATAATTTCCCTTCTGATTTTCTCCTTCATGTTTCTGTTCTTCTTCTTGATCTTTTTCATTCTTTTCATTCTCCTTCTTTTGTTGTAGTTTCTTTTCCTTTATCATGTCTCTCCGATTCTTCCATCTTTGTGTTCGCTTACTTGTAACACTTTTTCCAGGCTCTTCCGAGTCTTCAACTACTTGGGATGTAGGTATATTCACTTTTCTGTTGCCGTGACATTCTCTCCAGTTTTTCCTGGGGTCTCTCTAGCTTTAGCTCTTGTTATTGCTTTTAATGGCATGGTGTACTCCTTATCACTTCCTGACGACTCTATCACTTCTATCACGTTGATCTGCACCTTGGAGTTAACTTTGTTGGGGTTCTTGGGGCAATCTCTGAAAAGGTGTTCTTTACCACAATCACTACAGTATCCTTCCCAGACTCGCTGTGGTGGTGGTGGGTTTGGTAATGTACATTCTCTGATAAAATGATCACCTCCGCACCTATAACATGGTCCTCTAGGTGCAGGTGGTCTAGTCATAGGTCGGGAGGGTATGGGTGCTCTGGGAACTATGTACATCAATGACACATAATCCTGCTCATATCCGTAAGAACTATCTGGTCCTTCCATACCATAGGCGTATGGCTCGTTCATTTGTCCATATTCAATTATAGTGCCCTCATATGCGGAATAATTTCCTTGACTATGGTCATAAGATGGGTCATATGGTTCATTACTTGCTAATGGCGTGGCTGGGACTATTGCTCTCTCTGGGTTTTCTTTAGGCTGCGCTATTTTCACTGGGACAACATTCTGAGGGTGGGGCGGTTGTTGTCCTAACACCGGTTGTGGTTGAGCATAACCGTGATAAGCATAAGGTCATGGTGCTGGTACCTGCTGATGATATGTGGGATAACTTCACCTCCTTGATCTCTCTGAGGGTATCCATAAGGTCTCACGAGAGGTTGTACTGGTCTTGACTGCCGATTGTAAGGATAGTTTTCTGTGCTATGATTTGTGTATCTTTGCTCTATGCTACAATATTGTAGAGGGCCCGGGGCAGGTGGTCTATTGTAAGCATAAGCAAGTGGTGGGACTACTCCCCTAGTGCACAAATGAGAAGGATGATCACCTCCAAAATGCACACACCTTCTAAGCATGGGTACTCTCATTGGGTTGTTGGGGTAGTTCCTTGGCCCTTGAACATTCAATATCTTTGCTACTAAGTCGGCTATTTCCTCTACATTGTTAATAGAGTTCGATGTGCTACTGGCAGAATCTTCACTTTTCACACTACATTGAGGTATTTTCAAGTCTTCTGCTACATTGTCCTCTAGGTCAATACATTCTTTCATACATTCTTGCAAAGTTTGAACTCTTTTCACATATACCAGAGATCTTAATGATCCATTCACTAATCCTTCCAAGAACAATGACACCATTTTGTTTTGAGTGGGTCTCTCTTCAACTGGGCATCTATCCACATATTGCTTACATCTTCTTGCTGCCAATCTCACTGATTCCATAGGAGATTGCTTAAAACTATGGATCAATGAGGAAGAGTTGTTTTTAATCCTAGATTTGGTGAATTCTTCAATTAATTCTTGATAGACTTGTTCCATGTTTTGAAAATTATTAGGGTTTAATGGCTGGAACCAAGCTAAAGTTGTGTCTGTCAGAGTTAGACCAAATGATTAATATTGAATAAAAAAATCTTCCACTTGTTTGGCTCTGATTACTTGCTTGAATTCAGCTATACGATTGTAAGGTTCACTAGAGCCATCATAATGGTTTCTCATGCATTTAGCAACTTGAATTGGTCTTAATCTTCTTCCTGCTTCAGGTGGTCTAGGCATCACAGGGAGAACTGGTCTTCCTATCGGTATACCAGGTCCTCTTACTACAGGTGGTCTATCTGGGACAGGAATTCTATTCCTTGGTTCTACAGGTGGTTGAGGCCGATAGTTAGGATTATTGCCCGGCATAGCAAACTGCACATGGGGTCTGACCGGAATATGCGTTTGTTGTGTCTGTCCAGAATTTGATATGAATTATCTCGAAAAGTTCCTTGGGGGTTCTGAGAAGTAGTAGCTTGATCCCTAGGAGGGAACACTGGAATGTTTTGATATTTCAACCCCGCTCTTTCTAACTCTGTTAGAGGTCAGTACCTCCTCTGGTTTTTGTCCAAGTAAGTGATAATGGTGGGAAGTTCAGGGTCTTGTAACTCATAGATGGTAACTGGGTTGTTGTCCACTTCCCATAACGAAGAGTGGGCTCTGAGAAGATGTTCCATCCCATTGATCAAATAGACATCCATTAGGGAATCATCTTGGGGAACTAGGTCTCCTCTCCAAACCCTAACAACCGTGGATCTCCCTCTAGGGGTGGTCACCTGTTCTTCATGTCCCTCTTCATTAAGGTTGTGAGCATTACCTTCTTCCCCTTGTTCATTGATGCTTTCAAGGTGTTCCGTAACAACATACTGAATATCTCTTTTGTCCGTATAGAACCCTCCTACATATTTAATTGCGGGCCTAGGTACTATGTAAGCGTCTGTAGCTTTCTTTAGTCTGGCCACTGATCGATTTAGACCATCTAGGTAGATAGGTATCCCATGTTGTTTAGTGTTCACATATTCTAAAGATGTCCGATATTCACCCTCAATAATTGACATCATGCCAATTATTGGTACAAAATTCTGCATATCCTCTGAAGCCATGGGAATTTCTTCCTCCAACTCACTCGAGGTTTCAGAGTACTGTGGACGGCTACTTGGTTCAGCTACACTTCCTACAGAAGAAATCACACTTCTTCGGCTTCCTAGAGTTCTTCCAGACCTTAGGTTCATTCACTTAAAAATTCGCGTCTCGTTTTAACCACTCCTAGCTTCCAATGCTCTTTGCTGAGGTCCCAATTTATAGGAATTATTTGATTGACTGAGAAACTCTCTCTACATCCATGATACACGATATTCAACCCAAAAGAGTATGCTGCGATACTCGATATCTGACACACTAGGATATTCCATGATACTCGACACTCAAGGAATATCGCCCTCAGAATTCCACGATAGTCGATATTTGACTCACTGTAAAAGGTCTTGATACTCGATACTTTCCCGACTGCTCAATACCACGATACTCGATTTCCCGCAAGCATCACAGAAGGACCCCACGATACTCGATACTGCTCAGGTATCGCAAAGAAGTAATCCCACGATACACGATACTCGATACTTTGTGAAAGTCGCGATACACGATATTGGGCAAAAAATCGGCGATACACGATACTTGGAACTCAACGATAGTCGATATTCGACCAAGAGAATTCCCGCGATATTCGATACTAGTCAAACATTGTTTTCAGATCTCTACGATACTCGATATGTGTCAAGTATCGTGAGAAATTTCCCGATGATACTCGATATTCATTAGGTATCGCGAGAAGCTCCCTTCACGATACACGATATGCCACCGGTATCGCGACTAGAAGTCACGATACACGATATACAATATCTCACTAGTATCGTGAGGATTTCTCAACGATACTCGATATGTGACCACTTCAAGTATCATGATACTCGACCACAGGAGTTCACGATATCCAGGTATCGCGATATCTCAACTGCGGGAGAACACGATACTTGACATTTTTTTCAATTCTTAGCTAGTTTTTTTGGATTTTAATTGCATACAAATGTTCGTAGAGTTCATCTACCCTCTCCCCTCAGTCTGTATTACAAAAATGAACTTTCTTTACCCCGGGAGGACCCTCACGATACTTACTGCAGGTCGTTTTACTGAAATACTTGATTTACTTGGATGTGATGAGTAAAAGATTGATGTGCTTACCTTGGAGGCTATTTTTCAGCTCTTTTATCACTCTCACTTGCTCTGCGCGACCCCAATCTCCCTAATTCTAGAATGTGATATTCGACTGCTAGCTCTCACGATACTTGCTTGGAGACATGTGACTTGAACAAGACAAATTTTTTGGTTTTTATACTTTTTGAGAATTTCTCCTAACTACAAAGACTTAACAAGACCAAAGTTGATGGCTACTCTAACTTCCTAACTACTCCCTTCTTCCTCCTACTCTACTCACTTCACTCACTTTCCTAGACTATCAACTCACTATACACACTCCAAGAGCCAGAAGTAGTAAGTGCGGATGAGTGTGACTTACCAAAGAAGAGAAATTCACAACTCCTCTACTCGCTTCAATGCTAAGAGCTACTTACCATCACACGAGTGCCTCGATTTGATTCGACCTCCCCGGCAACGGTGCCAAAAACGTGTGTACCTAAGTACCAACTTAGGGAATTGTGGAGAAAGAGACTATACCTCGATCCCCCTCAAGTGCATATAGTGGGGATTCACGGTTTATTTATCAATCCGAGGAGCATCAAAACCTAGCCGAGTGTATGAAGACTTGCATTCAAATGATGATCAATGCAAATGAGCTTCCCAAATAGTGCAAAGAAGCCCAAGCCTATTCCAAACAAGTGTCAAGAATCTATGGAGATGCCACGATACTTGGAGTAGCAGCCAACAATAAATCGAGCTTTTCTCTCAGCTTCAAACTCTGAATATGGTGGGTTCCTTTTGAAGCTCTCGAGAAGACGCATCCAATGGTGGTCTTTTCACTCAATTCTGACACGCCTACTTCAAGTTATGAGCAAAATACTAAGTCACAGGAATGACCTTCCTATACTTCAGCACTTCCTACACTTCACACACATCCTAACAACAGCAAACAAGCACTTTCATGGATAGACAACACTTCCTAACACTCTTTTCAAGCAACAGAAGACACAAATTCAAATTTTTGTGCTCTTGATTTTCATGATGGCAAAAAGTCCTTACAAAGAGTCACAAATTGACTTATATACAAGTGCCCTAAAAATGGTCCTTTCACACAAGAGACCAGCACTTTATTCACTAAAAGGTTAATTTCCTACTAATTTACATGGGTAAGCTACTAATCTCCATGGGTATGCATCTAGAGGACTGCTCTAGTGCATTTACAACGGAGATTATGTTACAAAATGGTCAAATCAGAAAAATTTTGGGGCCCATCTTTTTCTCTGCCTTTTGCTCTTCTTAGCTCTGCAACAGTGGCCTTCCCTTCAAAAGAATGTCCAATATCACATTTCTACATGTGAACTTTCTTGAGATTGGGAGAGCCTCTACCACAATATCTATTTTCACTGTAGCCCATATTACTACTAGAACCTTTTCAAAAATGGGGGTTAGATTTTATTGGACCATCTCTCCGATTGTTAGTACTAGAAATTCATATATTCTTACTTACATAGATTATGCTAAGTTTCAGATAGCGGAACATATTCCATGAATTTGCACACTCAAAGTATTATGAATCACTCAAATTTTGGCACAAATTCAGTTCTCTATATTATCCAAGAGCGAATGGTCTTACAGAAAGCATTGATAAAGTTTTATTACACATCCTCTGGAAATTTTTCACGAAACATTCTATAGATTGAGATGAGTATTCACCTGCAGTACGTTGGGCTTATCATACTACATAAAAGGTGGCAATACGATTTACTCCATTTCAATTAGGGTTCATACTCGAACCAATTTTGCACTTGGAATTAGTAGTCCCAAGTCTTAGAATAGCAGTATAATATAAACTTTTTCCTGACGAATCGTTGTGACCTTGTTTGAAAACTTTGTGCAATCTAGAAATTGATAGGTACGAACGATTCTGTCACTAGAGGTGATGCAAGATCAATATAAAAGATGGCATGAATGTAACCTTAAAGCTCTTATTTTCAATATGGGTGACATGGTCCTATTTTTTGACTCTAAATTAAATAGGGAGGTTGGAAAATCCAAAATTAGATGGATGATACCTTTTATTATTGCTTCAGAACTCATCCCTTCCATTTTCATGCTATGGACTCTGGTCAAAATAATCATTAAGAGCCTTGATAAATGGATCAAAGATTTTCATGTATGATCGATGATATCATCATTGTCCCAACCTATACAACAAAAACACATCGATCCGACTATCATTTTTTTCCTCTCCTTCTTGTTCATAAATTCTTTGATATGTACCTTTAATTTTAAAAACTTACGTTTTGCATGGCCAACCCTATATATGCTCCCATCTTCACCTTCTTCATCTATTCCTTTTTGTGAAATTTCTAGCTTAATGATTAACAAAACATACATCATGATGAACTATCTCCCATATCGCTACATTCCATGCAACACATTCCCTTAAAAACTAGAACTTATTTGGAAGATCATGGCTTGTGAACTTTTGTTCTCCTAGACTGGTATCAAGTTCCTCTCCACTCTTAGGCCTTAGAATTATTAATCAAGTGTCACAGCATAGGTTAGGGAGCCCATCTGGGTGAACCATTTGAATGTTGTAGGTATGCATATCACAACCGAGCATGTAGCTGCTTGATTGCACATTTCACACCATGGAATCATCTGACTCAAACCACAGGATACAATCTTGGCGGTAGAATTGGTCCTCCAATTCAGAGAAGCCAAAAACCATGAGTATGATACTCAAGCAAGACAGGACAGAAAGGAGACATCATCCTCTTTCTGTGTGAAGCTTTAAACCTAAAAGATAAAAACTTCATGATAAACCAAATCTTCTATAGCTCGATACATCTTTCTGCCACCACACAAGTAAGTTGGGAAAACTAGTCACATCAAAAGATTACCAAAGAATGCCATCAACTAATTGAAAATACCATGGCCTAAGTCAAGCAAGGTGTTCATACACTTATCAAACATCTCTTTTCACTAATCATGCCATCCCCTACAGGTGCTTCCAATTTAGTTTGTGATTTACTTCCAACTACGGAGATACCTATACCACAACCCCTAGTTCAGCCTATCCCTTTAGTTGATAAATTTGAAGAATTCGGCAAGTTCATTAATAAACTATTTGGACGACGATGGCCTCAACATGAAGATCGACAATAGCAACAACTTTATCATTTGGCCTAGACAATTCATTCATCCTTGGAGGATGAAGATGAACATAAAAGTCAGTAGCAATAGTAATAACAACAACTGGATCCCCAACAAAATAGAAACCCCCACATCTGGATGTCCTTCGACAATCAACACAATCAAAGCCTCAACAACAACTCATTCATAAAGAAGACCAACAATAAGAATCCTTTCAATAGTAGTTTGTGGACCAAAACCATGATTCTAATCATGTTTCTCTTTTGTATTTGCCACCTCCATTGCCACCATGGCGAGAGCACCCTCATCCCATTATTTTTCCATCAGCATTTTATAACAAGTATCTTGTTGAAATCACATGTTTCTTGTTTTAAGCTGCCAACACTAAAGTTGATCAAGAAGAAAAAAACCATCACGAAGTGTAACAATATGAGCTAGAGCTTCAATGACTCAAAATCTTAATTCATGAATTAGAACTGTAGATTGAGGAGATGCTACCTTGTTAGTAGAGAACTGAAGTATTGCAACAAAAGTAAGATGGACATCATGATGAAATTTAGAATCTCTTACATATTTTGCAAGAATTAAATAATGAAATTAAAGCAAAGGAAGTGGAATTCATGCACCTACCGTACAACATGCAAACCGATTGCAAGACGAAAACCATGAACTGGGTGTTTGGAAGAATGCTATGGAGGACTAAGTTAATCAAGCTAAACAAATCATTAATAGATTGGAGGCCCAAATGATGGAGGAACAAAATACCATTTTAGGAATGAGAACAAATGATTCATGATGTATGAGACCTAGGTAATCAATTTAGAGACAAAATTCATGAGTTCAAGGAAGCAGCCAAATTGAAGGACCAACAACTTGTTGATAAACAACGACAAATGAATAGCATCTCTAGAAACTATCTCCAAACAATTGCATAATTCTAGGATTGGCTGGTAGCAACAAAAGCTAAAACCATGGTCTACGATGCTTTTGAACTCTCCTCCACATCACAACAAGGAACCCTACTTGACTGACGCACTGTGTAGAAATTGATACAAACTTTATAGACAAAGTTGGAGGCAAGATATGAAGAGTATCTAGCCGGGTTGGAATTCCAAATACCTAAAAATTCATTAGATGATCCAATGGATGAAGAATAAGTATGGGTTTGATTCCACCGGAGTGTGCTAATGTTAGGTTGCTATTAGGATAAATTTCTGTACATTTTTGTAGTCTATATAGAAGTTGATCACCCATTGTGTAACTATCCTATTTTTGTAATCCAAATGGTATGGTAATTTAAAAAAAACATTTCATATTCAGAATTATTAAAGTAGGATTAAGTAGTGAGAAGTACCGATAGCTACAATAGTCATCAATAGTAGAAGTACGATGTGCATTGTCATCATCGGTAGAGATGGTATAGAAAGATGACTACAATGCACCCCACACCATTGAACTCTATTATAAGAAGGAAAAAGAAGGTTGCACATTCGGGACCATGCAAGAAGACTTTCGAGATCTGAGAGTGTGGTTGAAGTCTCAAAGTAGTAGTGAGGGGAAGTAGATGTTTTTGAATGTACTCCGGTAGTGTGAGTGGCATGAAACCTTTTTGCAATCTATACTTTTAATCTCATAGTTTCTTGAATTCTTGAGTACTTTGTGTTGTTACAGTCCATTTCTAGTTGGTGTAATGTTGGTCTCTAAATTTTTGAGTAATTAAGCTAGTATAAGTGGTTAATCTTCTATCGATATTTAAAGGTATTCAATGGTAATTGAATGTTTGGATAGCCATAACTATGGTATGTGATGTTTGGATAAAGGATAATCATGAAGACCAAGCATAAGTAATATCTACAAATGAATGCATGGAGAAACATTGACATTTCTACTTATGGCTATAGAAGGGCCTTAGGATAACATTTTTGTGTTCAATTCCAAGTGCTTATAGGTTCCAATAGTATAATGGCATACATTAAATTTTTGTTTTCTTCTCATCTTGTCTTCCTTCTTTGACTTTGCAACATTAGCAGATTTTGCTTACTAGTTGAGTGAGCTTCATTTACCTTTGCCCTTTTGACTAGCTAGTAAAGCTTGATTTACAACACACATAATGGACCTATTCTGCCTAGACTAATCTTCTTGCAACAAAATAGAGACTAACTCCTCAAATGTTAAGGCATTTGGATTTCCTTTCATCATCAATCGACGAGTAGAAGAAAAACTCTAACATGAATCTAGAAGACCATTAATAATAGTCTGCACAAGTAAGCTATCTTCATCAACAGAAATCAACTACTCCCTCAAATGTTTGATCTTTGTCAAAAAACTATCCATAGAATCTCCTTCATTCATATTCTCATTCTCCAATTTTTTTTGGAGGTAAGCAATACGAGCCTCATTTCTTGCCTGATATAAAGTGGTACGTGTATCCCAAGTATCCTTTGTTGTTTTATAGGATTGAATCTAAGGGATAATGACATGTTTAAAAGACAAAGCTATCAATGCATGTATTTGAGCATCTCTGCAATCCCAACAAAGTTGCTCTACAATAGGTGTAGTACGAACTGCAACATGAACAAGAGTTTGAAGATGATAATCTTCAACACCATCTGCATCACCTTCAAAGATTGTATTTGTAGGTGTAGTAGGATATTTTTCAACACCTTGCACATATTCTTCAATCCTTTGGCTACCAATACATGACACATCATATATGACCGTAATGGGTAATTAGTACCATCCAACCTATCTTCAACAGCCAACATACATAATACATTATTGCTTTTAGCCATGGCCACTAACTAAATACCTTGATGCAAAAAAATGAGTGTATCCCAAAAAGTTGAATAAGAATACCCTTTCGAGCTTTGCTAAACGTGTAGTAGAATTTGAGGTCTTTGTATTGGTGAATCGAAACCTATATATATGTTTGGTGCAAAAGGAAAAAATTGCATGCATAGGCATTGTGATAGTGTGTACAAAGGCGGTAATGAGCTTAGATCAAAATTTCAATGCCACAGAGAAAATCCTTTTTGAATTCCTAATCCCCTTGAGTATTCTCATCAATTTTTGTGCAATTCTAAGAGTGTGAACGGAGGGGTGTTGACGATGCCCTATATGAAGTGGCAACCTACTCTAATACCAATTGTTGGAATTTGAGGTCTATGGAAGCACATGAACAACACAAGAAAGAAGAAAGATTTGGAGCAGAACACAAAAATGAATGAATTACCAAGTGAATGTACAAAAGATAAGTAACATGTTAGGGTTATAGACATATATACAAACTGGGTGAAAAAACCCTCCTAAAGACAAAAAAAAGTTCCCCAGTGGTCCTATGTGTGTTCACACACATCATTACCAAAATATATCAACAAGGCTTACCAATGGTTTACATAATAAAGAAATTTAACACCATTTGGTAGGCAACCAAATTATTATTTTTGTAGATCATCAAGCACTTCTATAGCTAGCCAACAAGCATGCAATGCTAGATGATTTGTCAGATTGTCTCTACTACTTATGAAAAACAACTTTGAAGAAGTAGAAAAGAAGGGAAATATGCATATATGAGCTGAACGTATGTCAAGTCTCACTAATGTTTAGCCATCCACAATAGTTCTTGATTATCTATGCTTATATGTTGAGCTTAGTGATAGTTTTGAAATGGGCAAAGAAGATGATTCCAATATTGACGTATGGACCATACCAAAAAATCATTTATAAGGCACCTAAAACAATCAAGAAAAGAAAAAAGTTACAAATCACTACAAGAAGCCTATATTTCCAAGACTATCAAAGAGTGATTATATGTTGCTTAGATGATGAAGAGAAACTAGAACTCATTTGAAAAGCACATATATGTTTGCTAGACGAATACTATTCTCTAATGCAAACCATACGAAAGTTACAACAAGATGGGTCATATCGACCCCCAAAAGAGAAATACATATACAAGCATATGAAAAGCTAAAAGTGTAAATAGCAAAGACCCACACATGCTACACTATATAAAGTAGCAATCACATTGTATTGGAGTAACCCATTTTAAATTATCTATAGCATGGGACTTAGCCAACCAACATTACAATTGCAAGAAAGAAAGCACTAGAAAAAGAGACCAAATACTATAAGATCATAGACAATGAACTCTATAAACGAGAAAAAAGGGTAATTTCTTGAGAATGTGCATTCACAAAATAGAATACTTATCTATTTTAGAAACGGCTCATGTAGGAGTGGCAGATAGACACTTTTCTCCAATAAAAACAATTAAGAAATTCATTCCTTCACTCCCTATGATAAAAAATAATAATGATTTTAATGAAATGTGCAAGACACTCAATAAGAAGGAGGGGCACACACAAAATAATGAATACTCGGACACACATGCAACATAAATTTTTTTAATATGATGTATACCAAATTTTGGTCCCAAATCAACTTCTTTAAATAGAAGGTAGAGAAATTCTAATTTGGATACCTAAATATAAGAATAATAAAAGATAATTACTACATCAACATGCCTTCATGTCTATGAGAATCAGCAACAATGGTTTATACCATCGTATATGATCTTACTGAGGGTATGTTCTCAACCACTTTGTGCTTGAACTTTATGACATCTCAACATGTTATCCTATTCGGAATACTTCATTGTGCATTACTTTGTATCTATCATGCACATGGAAAGTGATGTGTTGACACAATAATCGGAAATCCAACTCTAATGATGACATCGTAATGTCTAGAAATATTTTAAGAGCTTTGCTTATTTCTCTAGTGGGTACCTTTATATCCATCAATCGAATCCTAATAATGGTGAGATTTTGATTACCTTGGGCCATCTCCCAAAGCAATTTAGAATGAACCTTGGGTACCTTGGTGTATACATTCTATGCTAATAGGATGTGATAGCATGTAGACATCTAGGGAAGTCAAGATTGATGAGAATGAGGCTTAGGTACTCTCACATCTTAGGGTGGTCCACACTATGACAGTTTTTGTTTCCATATATATGCCTTGAGACTTATGAGCCATGAAATGAAGCTTACATGGCTTGAAGTTGATTTGATGGTGGGTATATTGAATAAGAGGCCTTCCCTAATGTCATGAGTGTTTCTCTAAAGAAAATGGTCTTGGGCAATTGTGATAGAACTATGGGATGGATCCTCTTGCACACAAGGCTATGCTTATGGGGATGGTCAGGGTGATGAATGTTTCTCCATTTTCCAATATCTTTCTTGTAGGGAAACTAACATAAGAAGGCCACATGTTAAGAGAATTCATTTGTTGTGATGTCCTTTGGATGTTGCTTTTGCGTGTCACCTTCCATTCATATTTTTCTCTTTTATTATTTTCCTTCTCTTAAATTTTCTTCACCCTTTTTATTCTTTTTTTTTTCTAATGCATCTATGTTGCATTTCATGTGATGGAAAAGTGGTGAAGCTTTAAGATAAACCAAAAGACAAAATGGAAAAAAAATTTAAGGTAAAAATTTTAGACATACATGAAGCATACTTTTCCCCCTCTTAGATTGTATGCTAAGAAATCATTGAAGGAACAAGTTTTTTCTAATCTAAGGGCCTTTTATTATGCATACTGTAGGTGCAATCAATATTGTAATGAGTGCATTAGGGTGAATGGTTTTTTTCCCTTTAAATTATACACTCCCTTCAAAGTTACTTCTTTCTACAAATCTAGATGTTTGATATGAAGAATTAAAAATGACTTGAAGAATGTCATTGATGGTGATGAGGTATAACTTGATACTTGAGTTGAGAGGATAAAGCTTGCCCCTAGTCTTGCTCGAGAAAATTGATTTTTCATGAATTGTATAAGATCCAATGTGCTTAAAAGAATCAATCTTAATAGTCGTGGCATTCATATCTTTCTTGGTGGTATGGGCTTGCCTTATTTTATATGATACTATGGCCTTGAGAGTCCACTTTCAACTATTTGAATTCTAAGCCTCTAATATTTTCTTGAGAACCCATATTGAGATATGAGTCCTTCGATTGTGTTTCAAATTATTTAATTATGAACTTGTGAATGTATTTGTGCTTCTGATTCCTTCTTGGAAGGACTAAAATTCTCTTTTTGATGCAAGGAATCCATTCTCACAAATATTTTTGTATCGCTATGTTGAAGGTTCATAGATGTAGATGGTCGATGTGAACAATTTATTGATGAAATTGAAATTTCCACTGTCTTCCTCACCTCTATAATAGATGTTGCCTTACTTTGAAACTCAATAGATGCTTGAAAAAGAGGAACGTTCTTGGTTGTTTCTTGAGTAAGACTCTACTATGATGCTTGTTCATTGTCAAATCCTTCGCTTGTTTAAGCCATGATTGCCCAATTAGCTAATGATAGTCGACTTTTGATCTAGTAAGGTTCAACACTACAAGATACATTTTGAAGGTGGCTCCTTGCATAGTAATCAAGACATCTTTCATAATACCAAAGGGCTTTACAGAGGATTGATAATCCATTCACACAAAAAACAAGGTAGATTTGATATTTTTCCATCTTAAATGGTTACAAATCTTGAGTGTTGCAATGTCTAGTTTTAATCCACACTATGTTAACTAGCTGGTGTTTATAGTAGACTACAATTAAGGGTACTTCATGATAAAAATAGCCAACTTTAGTAAGTGTTAAATTGTGTACAAGAGTTCGAGTAAGTTTTTCTTCTATTTGTCATAGTAATTCTCTACTTAAAGCTTGAAACAGAGAAAGCATTTCACCTAAGGGAATTTGAATGGGGACATGTACAGTAGCCTAAAGTGTAGAAAAAATAGCCTTGGGAAATGTTTGAGGAACTTCGGTACGATCCAGAACATGGTTTGATGCTGCTTTGATGGAATATGGGTTCCGAAGAGCAAGGACCTCTTCTTTCTTTTCAGGTGCTTGTTTTCTAGAAGTCTCTCCTAAGTCTAATATTGGAAGACTAACTATGGAGTTTCCTTAAGTAGTCGGTACTGCATGGCCTTGAGCCTTACTTCTTCTTGCTCATCTATGGTAGATTGCAATGGATCCTTAGTCTCTGCTAAAATTTTGTGAGACCGAGTTTGTACAATGGAGATCTCGAGCTCTAGGAAGGTTTATTTGACCATATTTGCTATAGAAGTAAGTTGCTCATGACAATATTGCTCAAATTGACGAGCACGTTCATATTTTTCTTGAATGTTCCCTTCTTTGAGACAAAAGTTACACTGAAATATTGCATATTTTGTAGTTCTTCTTTGTGCCTAAAGTCTTGATTTCTTTGATTTGTGAAGAATTGATTAGGTAAATTGGGTCATTGGGCATGAGGCTATGGTTGACCCCAATGTTTTTGTAGTGGTCAATTTAGATGGTTTAGACATACTACTGAGGTGGATATTGGAAATGTTAAGTAGCAGGGTGATAGTGAAGTTTGGAGCCTAGTGCATATTAGAGTGGGAGTAGATGAGGTTGATAGGAAAGAGGGGCTGCATAATTGGTGGTAGGGGGATATTGATAATTTTGAAAGGGCTCTTGGGGAAGGCCTTTCAAGACACAAAACAAAAAAGAGCCCTTGGAGAGATCCAAAACACAAAATACAATGCGATATCTCAAAGCCACAAGGTGCTACGGTCACAAGATCCCTTAGTACAAGCTCAAGAAAAAAAGTCAAGAAGTACAAATTATGGAAGATTTGCCATTGCAACAAGAAGATCATCAACACATGGAATCCAACATCTGAGATGTTGATCAGTCATGACAAGAAGAAATTTGTGAGGAAGTGCAAGAAGAAATATGGAAACAAAACCTCCT
Organism: Ceratopteris richardii; assembly: GCA_020310875.1. Classification (NCBI taxonomy): domain Eukaryota; kingdom Viridiplantae; phylum Streptophyta; class Polypodiopsida; order Polypodiales; family Pteridaceae; genus Ceratopteris; species Ceratopteris richardii. The sequence continues at coordinate 1,044,365 of MU260053.1, forward strand.
TTTGATGAAGTATAGGCTAGAAGACTACATTTCCAGACTAGCCTAGATATAAAAAAGCATTCGCAATGTCAGTGAGGAAGTGTTTGATTGTCAGGATGCAAGTCTAATAAACACTTTGCAAAGGTACCTAGGAGTGTATGGAATGCTTTTGAGTTTAAGGAGACCACTCTGTTGAAACTTAAGAAGTAGAAATCTGCTAGCTCTTAGGTAATCTTAGATAAGCTTAGAAGATCCAATGTCAAATGTTCATTCATAGTGGAAGAGTTAGTTGAGCTGCAACCTTGCTATTAGGAGGACATAATAAGGTATGCATGTGTGGCTACTATGAGAACCATATTGGAAATCCATGTGCAACAAATATCTTTTTATAAAGTTAGAGAGTCATTAGGGAAATTCCAGACTCTCTTTTGGGTCCTATAAGAATTTCCTATTTTTTCCCATTTTGGGGCCATATTTGAATAAAATATCATAAATTGAGACATTATTTTATTATTTATGTAGATTGTACAATGAATTATGTATTATATTTTCTCTCGTGAATGTTACCCTTTTTTTTTTGGAATGTGTCTTTTATTTTAACTTTTTTGGCAACCGTGCACAACTCTAAGAATGTTTGTTTTTAACTGTCCAGGTCTCCAAGTAATTGAAGTGTAAAGTACAAAGGTTTTGTTGTAGGTATTCCCTCCAAGATTCTACCATGAAATGTTTCATGAAAATAGGATATTAGTCAAAAGCCCACACGAGAATCAAAACACCTCAGCAATGTCCACAGGAAAGCAAGCATATGAGCAATCATCTCCATATCGATCTTGAAGAGGAGTAGGAAACTGCACAACAAAAAACAAAAACAAGAAAGGTCATAGCATTGGGGATTTGGGTCACATCTTCTTCGTTTGCCCCAAGTCTCTCTAGCTCTGGTAGACCTTTGGGAATATTTTGAGCCTGCAAAAGCAAATCACCTGGAAGCAAGCACTTCTGGGCGAAGCAATCGGTTTCTCAGTGGCTCTGTGGAATGCTATAAGAGGGCAAACCCTCTAGAAGATTTGGAAGGAGCGGTGTACCCTCAATTTTTGACACCCTCCTAAAGAGTGGTCGATCGAGAAGTGGTCCCCACCCTTTAGGCATCATAAAGTGTTTTTCATCGAGAACAACAAGCTTAAACCCAAGTGGTCCCCACATGAGGGGGACGAGAGGAATGTTAACCTCCTTTGCAACACATTATAGATCCGCATGTTTTGCCCCTGATTTGTGGGATTCAGGGGGTCCGAAGAGCACTAGTCCCATTCACTTGTATCATTTTCTTCCTTTTTAATTAAAGTCTGAGAGAGTAGGCCACGGCCGAACTTCCTTTTATATATAAAAAAGGAAGAAAACAAGCAAGGTAGCCTCAACGCACTAGACATTCAACGGATGAGACAAGAAGGACTTAGACACATTGATATTTGGTGCGATGGAATGATTTATCCACATTCCTCATCAACTCAATCAAAACCTCCCTTATCAACTCCTGCATAACGCTTCGCTTTGTTGGAGATGGACACAGAGGATTACTTGGATATTTGAATGTGTTCACACTTGGTGCCCAATATTTTAGGACTCTTATGAACATGAACAAAGATAAGGACTAAGAATATACACAAAACCTCATAGTCACTTGGATGAACTAAGCAAATGAGAGACTAGTAGACAATAAGACAAAAGAGACACTAAAAAAACTCAAGAGGAAAAAGGGCGCAGTGTGTGACATGGGTAGAAGAGATTGTTCACTGAAGAACATAACTGAACTTAAAGATCAATCTAGCATATGCAAAAGATGGCTTCGGAGGGCACAATGAGTGCTTTCATATGGCACAATATGACTTGCTTTCAAAAAAGAAAAGAATTCCAGGCTTATCATTTTTTGAGCCAACCTCCTCCTCTCAAAACAAATATGTGTCGCTCTAACAATAGATTTTGATTGGTTCTTTGAGTTGTTCAACCTTTAAAATGACCTGAAAGTTTTGAAATTTAGAGTCTACCGCCGCTTTGTGTGAACTAAACCTGGGAGCACATGATGTGACTCAGCAAACTTGTGCCGCCTTGTGTGAAGCCACCCTAAGCATCTATTCTATTTCAGCGCTTTGTATTCTTCCTTTCCATGATGATCGTTCTTCATGGAAAAAGACCTAGGAGCTACAAAAGAACTAGGAGCTACAAAATAGATATTGGAAGATCCCTCATAATCAACAAGATTTCTTTTTCATGCTTTTCATCAAGTTTGAGGACTCCCCCTTCTTTGACTTTGAGAATCCCCTCTGCCTTGATCATTTTTTCTTTTGTCCAAAACCTTGTGTACCTCCTAGATTGTTCGGTCCAGCATCTCTTTCATATGCTCTATCTCCTTCCCTCATCTCTCTATGGCTATCCGATTGTATGGGATGTCCTCATCTTCCTCACTATCACTCGCATTCAACAGCCATTCTCTGTAATGAGGTTCATCATTCTCTATAATTCCATTCATGTCATAGAATTTGTAACCCTTCTCAAACTCATCTTCCTAATGAGCCTTCTATTTCTTAGAGGTTTACTCACCATTGGATGAGGCCATGGTACATGGAGAGGAGGGATAAGTCTTTGTAAATCATGAAGGCAGACATAGGGAAGGGCTAGTGATATGAGTGATAATAATTGTAAACTTGTGGAGCCATTTATAAACAAAGTACTCTAAATTTCTACGCCACTTTTTAATATTGTCTGTCCATACAAAGTCTCATAATTCAAGGGTCCACACAAGCCTGTCTAGACTTGGAAAAGTAGAATTATTTGAAAATTAAACCTTTGCACCCATCCTAATGATATGAAATAAGTAGGTACTTCTACGTTGAGACTCAATTCATGGTACGAATTCCCCCATTGGGGATGGAAGAAATGCAGTGGACAGGGAACATAGAAAATGCATTGATGTTCAACCACCCTTAATGTTATGGAAGCTGCATTGATGTTCAACCACCCTTGTCAGATTACAAAGGGAATGTGGAAGGTGTATGGGTTGTTTTTTTTTTTAATATAAAAGAAGTTCGGCATTCGCCTACTCTCCCGGGCTTGAATTAAATAAAGAAAAGTACAAGAGAAGGGGACTAGTGCCCACGGGACCCCCCGAATCGGTGTATGGGTTGTTTGATGGTGAGATTACGAATGCTATTGATTACCAAGTAAGTCACATTTATGCTTACAGGATTCACTTCATGATGGGGGGATCTCTCATTCTTGGAAACCATGAAGCCTCTTTGTCAATTCCATTTTCTTTGCAACATATGAAAAGCATGATTGACAATAATGGAATTAGAGAGATTCTTAAACAAAACAGGTTCAAGGAGTTGAAGACGCACGTTAGTGAATCTTTTCTTGAAAATAATTAAGTCAATGTGATTGGTATGATGTAATGGATAGTGTAGGAATAAGATGTAGATCAATATATAAAGTGATTGCTAGCCCTCTAAAGGCAAGTGGATTTAAACAGGTACTACTTCCAAGTCTTAGTGAAATGTGGAGGCTCAGAGCATCATTGCATCATTACATATAGAAATATATAGGTAGTTGTTTTCACATTCATGAGGAGTACCATGGGAAAAGTGCTAGTATTGTTTATGATGATTAAAACAATATATTTGTGGAATTAAGGATACATCAATGAATAATAGTTTAGCTTTATGATATATTCATTGAGGAAACTCATGGGCTTTTGCATTTTGTGAATGTGAAGTAATTAAGGAGCACAAATGTGAAAGGATCAAGCTAGATGAATGTGAAATAATTAAGGAGCACAAACGGGAAAGGTTTAGTGCCACCTTGAGGAATAGATCATTGGATTACTCTATTGTTGAAGCCAATCCAGAATTGTTTAGTGTACAATGTGAGCAACACATATGGTTGCTAGGAAATTTTGAGGTAAGAACATAATACTCATGAAAGTTTCCTTCAATTTTTAGATGTGATATTGGTTTATTGTATGCTTATAGGTGAATGCAGAGGAATTTCATTCATTGGAGTGGGTCTTTGGTCATAAAAGTATTCCAAACATAATTCAAGATCAATTATCAAGAGAGTTTTAATTGGTTCCTATGAGAGGAAATTTTAGAGTCATTTGGCACTTGGTTGGAGACTTGAAGACATTCAAGTGTATTTATAATATAATTAAAGGAGGAAACTCAAGAATTCCCTATGTCTAATGTATGGAACCTTCTTCTAAGTTGGACATCAAGTGGTGGAGCTTTGCACCAAATAGAGAAACCAAGGATCCAAAATTTCAAGCTATTATACCAATATCATTAAGAAATGTCCACATTTGTTTACGACATGCCCTTAGCCATATTGTGGAGAAGCTTGGGTACTTTTACATGACTTTTACATGGAATATATGCCCAAAATGTACTTGAAAAATAGCGATATTAAAACTAAAGAAGACATTGAGTGAAATTGGTATACATGGAGGAAACTTAAAAATAATGAAAGATCATACATTTTCAAGCAGAGCTAAAGAAATTCCTTGCAAACCATCGATTGGTGGTGCTAAAGCAAAAGAAAGAAAAATCTCACAAATAAAGAGTTTTACGAAATGTAATGCTTCACATTTAACATATTCATGTTGGCCAAATTACATTGCGATAAAAGACCACGTGAGTGATGGACTCGCTCGAACAAAAAATGGAAAGGTTTGGGAGTCACTTGAAAATGTTTTTAGGTATTTTGACAAGTGAAACTCTCAAATCAAGACCTCCATATGATTGAAGAAAATTTGAAAATATTTGGCAAACATATGAAAGATGGAAATTGTTGATATGTTTAGGTAGTGATGTGTATGAACACACTAGGACCGCCAGGGCACTTTTTTCCCTCTTTGATAGGGTTTTTCCCCCTAGCTTGTATATATGCCTATAGCCCTAACGGGTTACTTATCTTTGTACATTCTAGTGGTAATACATTCAGTATTGTGTGTTGTGCTCCAAGCTTCTTCTTCTTATGCTATTCACGTGCTTTCATAGACGTCTAACTCCAGCAATTGGTATCAGAGTAGGTCACCGTTTCATCCAGGGTGTCGTTGACACCTCTTCGGTTGTAGTCTCAGAATCACACGAATTTTGGTGAGCATAATTAGGGTGTTTCACAGATCAAAATAGCTTTGCTATGTCGTGCCAAAATTGCGATCTGAGCTCGTTTCAGCCTCTGAATGCACTATCATAGTGCTTATGCAGGCTATTTTGTGTTTTTGTGCCAAAGATATATATAGGTTTTGGTTCGCGAGTATAGGCATCTCAAAGTCTGCTACAGGTCTAGCAGAACTCGTTTGGGTAGTTCTATTACACTTTTTAGATACAGTCATTTTTTTGCATCAAGGTATTTTAGTCAGTGGCCATGATTGAAAGGAGTGATGTATTCCATATGTTGGTTGTTGAGGATAAGTTAGATGGTACGAACTATCCAATGTGGGCTTATATGATGCATCATGTATTGGTCGTAAAAGGACTATGGAATATTGTGCAGGGTGTTAAAAGGCATCCTCTTACACCTGCAAATACAGGTACTGAAGTTGATGTAGATGGAGTCAAAGATGGTGATTTTCTACAAATTCTTGTTCATGCTATGGTTTCTGTTGCACCTGCTATAGAGCAAATTTTTTGGGATGGCAGAGATGCTCAAGCTCATGCATTGATAGCGTTGTCTATCAAACGTGCCATTATCGCTCACATTCGCTCTTGTAGAACAACTAAGGATGCTTGGGATACACTTACCACATTGTACCAGGCTAGGAATGAGGCTCGTGTTGCTTACCTCCGAAAACAATTGGAGAGTGAGCACATGAATGAAGGTGATTCTATGCAGAGTTTTTTGACAAAGATCAAGGATGTGAAGGAACAATTGATTTTTGCTGATGAAGTCTTTCCTGACAGTTCACTTGTGCAGACTCTTCTAAATGGTCTTCCCGACTCATATCAGAGTTTTGCTTCTACTCTTTGCTTGATGATGAAAGGCAATCCAAATGCCTTAACCTTTGAAGATTTAGTTTCAGTTTTGTTGTAGGAAGATCAGTCTAGGTGGAATAGGTCTATTATGCGTGTTGCAGATCAAGCTTTCCTAGATAGTCAGAAGGGCAAAGGAAAATTGAGCTCTTCTAGTAGTAAACAGAAATCTGTTAATTCTGCACATTCAAAGAAGGAAGACAAAGATGAGAAGAAATAAAAAAAATAGAAATTGTTTTGCAAGTACTCTAAAGCAAATGATCATGTCATTAAGAGCTGTCCAAAACTAGCTGCTAAAAAGGCAAAGAAGAAAGAGGCTGGAATGGTTGTTGTAGAGGCCTCTACACCGAAAATAGAGTCTACTAATCTTGTGCAGGATGAAGAATGGGCGTTTACTACTGTTTGAAGTTTTGACCCATCTTCTCATGAGTAGTGCATGTCTACAGTAGAATCAAATGTTTGGTACTTTGAAAGTGGGGTGACCAAACATATTACCTCGTAGCATAGTTTTTTCTCTTCACTCGAGTTTGCCCCTACAGGGAATACTGTCACATGTGCCAACAAATCCTCTTATTCTATCATGGGAGTTGGTAAGATCATTCTGACTACTACTGATGGTAGTTCTTTCACTTTGTCGGATGCTTATTTGTACCAGGGATCAAGAAAAATCTGTCTTTAGTTTCTGTATTAGCCAAGGTTGGCTTGGTTGTGAAAACTGTTGATGATAGATGTACAATTCATTGTCTATCAAATGGTGACATGATTATTGCTTCTGGCATTTTATGTCGTGGGTTGTGTAAGCTCATAGACTATGAAAGATCTGTGAATGATTTGACATGTGCAGTACATGATTCTTAGGCTATGTTAGATGCAAAGCTTTGGCATGCATGCTTTAGTCATCTGAATTTTTCTTGTTTGCTATGCCTGTAGAAAACTGATATGGTGTCCTCCTTGCCCAAACTTGAGGCACTCAGAAAACATGTCTGTGAAGGCTATAATTTTGGGCAAAATGCACCATTCCTCCTTTCCAAAAGATGATGCAGTTCGGGCTATGCAAAAATTACGCTTGTACATAGTGATGTCTATGGTCCTATGCAGACACCTTCTTTTGGAAACTATCTTTACTTCATGACTTTCATTGATGATTTTTCCAAGCATACATGGGTATATCCACTCAAAGCAAAGTCCGAAGTCTTTATGTGCTTCAAACAGTTTTTGGTTTTGGCTGAAAATCTGTCAGCATGTAAAATGGGCACCCTCCATTTTGATTGGGGGGGATATATGTCTTCTGACTTTAATGCATTTTTGGCTGAACATAGGATGAAACATTAATTTACAATGTCATATACACCTACACAGAATGAATTTACTGAACGGAAGAACATGTCACTCATGGAGATGGCGAGGTGTATGCTCAAGAGCAAGGCTTTACCACATAGTTTTTGGCTTGAGGCTATCATGTGTGCAGCATATGTACTTAAAAGGTGTCCCACTAAAGCACTTTAGTCTATCACTCTGCAAGCCATCTGTTGCTCATCTATTGAGCAGGCAGAAACTATGCCAAATTAGATGCATCTCTGTCATATCATACTCGTTCAGACTCTCATAGTGCGTCTTTTGCATCAAATTGCTATGCTATGGCTGCATCTAGTCTCTGTGATGTGAATGAGCCTGTTTCATTTGATGAAGCACAAAATTGAGAAAAATGGATGGATGCTATGCAATCTGAATATGATGCTATAATGAAGAATGGTACCTAGTCTTTATGTGACTTGCCTCCTGTCAAGAAGGCCATTGGCACGAAGTGGGTATACAAGCTAAAGCATAAGCTTGATGGAATAGTTGACATGTATAGAGCCAGGCTTGTTGCAAAGGGTTATGTGCAGGAAAGAGGCATTGATTTTGATGAGACATTTGCACTTACATGTCGTATGACTATTGTTCGTAGCATCTGTGCACTTGCAGCTCATCATGGTTGGAACATACATCAGTTGGACATTAAAACAACATTTCTCAATGGTGACTTGCATGAAAAAGTGTATGTTTTTTAACCCCGTGGCTTTGTGGAGAGAGGGCATGAAAACCAGGTGTGCAGGTTAAAGAAGGCATTATATGGTTTAAAGCAAGCACCATGTGTGTGGTATGAAACGATGCATGCCTATCTGATTGCACATGGTTTTGAGAATAGTCCAACTGAAAGCACCTTATATGTTAAGCATGCTAATGATGTGCTTCTGGTCATTGTTGTGTATGTCAATGACATGTTGCTCAGTGGTCCTCATGACAAGCATATTGTTGATTTTAAGGCTGATTTGCATGCCTCATTTGAGATGTCTAATTTGGGGCATTTGCATCATTATTTGGGCATTCAATTTATGCAAGTTGATGGTGGAATGGCTTTGTGTCAAACTAAATATATTGACACATTATTGCAACATTTTGGCCTTGAAGACTGTAAGCACATTTCCACTCCTATGGAGACAGGTTTATGATTGATTCTTTATGATGCTAGAGATGCATTTGATGTTGTTCTCTATCAGCAGGCAGTTGGATGCTTGATTTACTTATGCATTACTCAACTAGATATCCAATTTGATGTCTCACAGATGAGCAGGTTTATGCATTGCACAGGAGTCAAGCATTGGCAGGCAGTTAAACACGTCTTTCACTACTTGAGTGGTACTCGACTACTTGGATTATTTTATCCCAAGGGGGGATCACTACCACCAGATTTGCATGCTTTTTCTGACTCTGACTGGGCTGGTTGCTATGACACTCGTGTGTCCACTAGTGGTTTTTGCTTCATGCTTCGGAGCTCATGCATATCTTGGCTGAGAAAGAAGCAGCCTATTGTGGCCACTGCCAGTTGTGAGGCTGAATATAGAGCATCTTTCATAGCGAATGTTTGAGTGTGTGTGGCTCAGATGCCTTATGGCTAATTTGGGTGTTGGTTAGTCTTCCACCACCACCACCATCTTCACTGATAGTTAGAGCACATTGGCAATTGCGAGGAACCTTGTGTTCCATGCTCGCACTAAGCACATTGAGGTGCATTATCATTACGTCAGGGAGAGGTTCTTTGTTGGAGACATCAGCTTGACATATGTGCCCATGCAGGAGAACATTGCACACCTTTTCACGAAGGCTCTGCCTAGGGAGAAGTTTGAAGCTTTCCACAAAGCTTTGGGCCTACTTCCTTCTGTGGATTGATTCCACATAGCTTGGCACTTCCTTATACATGAGTGCTAGCTCCTTGTTCACTGCATCATTCCCAAGGGGATTTGTTGATATATTTAGGTAGTGATGTGTGTGAACACACTAGGACCATCGGAGCACTTTTTTCCCTCATTAGGAGGTTTTTTCCCCCAGCTTGTATATATGCCTATAGCCCTAATGATTTACTTATCTTTGTACATTATAGTGGTAATACATTCAATATTGTGTGTTGTGCTCCAACCTTCTTCTTCTTCCTTCTGTTGTTCGCGTGCTTGCACAGACGTCTAACTCCAACAAAAAACAACAACATGATCAGGCTTGCATTTCAATTAATAGATCCATTTGGTTCCCATCCTTTATCATTAGGATGAAAGTTACATAAAGAAAAAGTACCATGATGCTATTGTAGCATTATTCATAATAGCATCAAATTTTGATAATCATTTTTTCATAGATTTTGCCTCACCAATATCTGCTCTCACCAATGAGTGCATTATGAATATGTGCATAAAAAATGGAATGATGTATATCGACATTGAAAACCTACATAGGCTAAGAAGTTTCCTCATTAGAAGATACATTTGATTGTTCACTAGTGAAGGAGGCAACAAGGTGTCACACACATCCCTTGAGCTCATAAAGCTCTCCTTGATGCATGAAAGTAAAGGTTACATTACATTCTATGCAAAAAAATATCCCATCTAACAAAAAAAAAAATTACTTTATGGGTGGGTCATATTTCCCTTGCTCTCAAAAGTATTACCAACAAAAATATATTTCATAAACTTATCATCCTATTTCTTGAGTTATTTCTTAGGCATGAATGCATACGACAAAAACCAAAACATGTATATGAGCAATGGATGGTTTCTCACCATGCCAAACCTCACAAGGAGTGATACATTGTAATGGCTTAGTAGGGAAAATTTTTCCTTTGAGCAACACCATTTTATTATGGTGTATACAACACTCTACATTGGTGTTTTATCCCATGTCTATCTAAAAGTGCATTGAGTTCAGACGAAATATACTCTCCCCTTAAAAAGAATTGTGGGTGCCCATTTTACACGTTGACAAATTTTCAACCACGTTCAACAATGGTTCGGAGTAGATAAACACTTTAAACTTTGAATTTAAAGGGTAGATACATGCATCCCTAAAAAATCATCGATAAAAGTCACCATGTACAAAGAATTTCCAAAAGATGTTGCTTGCATAGCACCACATACATCATTATGAAGAAGTTATAATTTACATCCCAATATTATTATACCATCTTTAGGAATGCAAGAGCTGCATCTTACATAAAATGAAACCCTCACATACATGTTTGAATGGTGCCTCAAGTTTAGGCAAAGAGGACACCATATGAAACTTTTGCAAACATATAAAACTAGCAACAAATGACCAAAACGTGCATGACAAAATCTTTTTTTCACATTCTACTTTATGTGGAATGCACACGGTCATGTTTATCATGATATATTTGTGCTATATCCAATATTGTATATCAATGCTTTTGCATGTGTAGGCTTGTATCTAGACTTGTTAGCTTTTTTTTTGAGCTACCATACATACGATTTGGTGTGGAGAAACAAGAGAGGTATGAACATTTTTGTGAATGGTTACTTTTGCTTGATCATCTGTGTGAATAATTTTCCAATTGGACTTCATGATCATTGATCATTGATCATTGATCATAGGTCTTTGATTGTTGATTACTAATTACTGATCATTGATCACTAATCATGTGTGCACGTATCATTTTTAATTTGGTCCAAAGTTCTCTAATCATGTATGCTCTTTGTCAAATTATTGTGTAAACTTTGGGATGAATGTGTGCATAGATGGTTGATCACTTGGGATCTTGACAAGGGGCCTTCCATTTCATTTGCTTATTACCTCTAATATGCAACTAGATTGTATCTAATCTTCGTGGATTGATCAGGTAAATGTGTATGAGTGCACCCGTACTACATACTAACACTTTTTGGAGCCATTGCAAAGAAAGAGGCAACCATGTCTAGGTAACTTGCATGATTTTTTAGGAGCGTGCAAATATGTCATCTTGAGTGCTTATAAATTTTTCTTTGCAATTTGAATTCTTGCACTCCATGTCAAATGTGTACGGTTTTGCATGTCCAAATTTCTCTTCTTGTTTTTCCATACATCAAGAGTAGGATTGTATAGCCTTGTTTTTGGTACCTTTCCCTCCATTGAAGTTCTCGGATTTGGGTGCGATTGAACATGATACAAATGATTGAAAGATCAATGTGTGCTTGTGTCCATGCATATGATCCTATACAATCAAACGAGAATGATCATTCTCTTAAATCACGTATGATTATTTTCCTTAGATCACATATAATCTTACTCTCATGAAAAACCTATATGATCTAATGAAGTTGATCATGGTCTATCTATTCATTTGAAACCTTATCCCTTGTGTTTCAAGACCATAGGAAATGGGTGATAATGGTCTAGTTTCATGACCATGCATTTTCTCCTGATGTGACTCTAAATCTGCATGGTCAAGTGGAAGATTCCCATGTAATCTTGGGAGCAATTACATCCCTATTGATCTAATCCCATAGGGTCTTGAGCCATTAAAGATCACATAGTTTTTGTGAGTGTTGGCTAGCAATCAGGATTTAGTAGGCAAGAGAGCCTTAGAAGATAAGAACAAAGAGAAGAGCAACAAGGAATAAGGAGACAAAGTAGTCAAGCATAATCTAGCAATAAGGCCCAACCAATTTTTCACATGAATCCAACTTTACATCAAGCAGTGATGATTATCACTATGCTCACAATTTTTGGTACATTAGACTCCATTTTGTTCAACCTAAGGAGTCCTTGAGTTTGAGGAGTATTAAAAGTATCTATGTACCAATTTTCATGGTTTTTATACTCCGTTTGAGCCCTCAAATAGACCCTAGAACCTAATTTTTAACTAGGCCGGACACTAGGTCTGGACAAGGCCAAAGCTAGTGAAAAACTAACTAAAGAGCTAGAAAGCTCACTTTTGGGGTTAGCTAGTTGGAGAGTGAAAATAGTCTTGAGCATTGTATACTTTCTTGGAGCTTTTTAATAGAGTATTCCATTGTTCCAATCTTTGCCTTGCCTTGTGTGCAGGTGTGTGTGTGTATGTGTGTGCATGCTTGTGTGCTTCTCACTCACTCACTTGTGAACTTCATTTGCTCACAGTGGTCATCATACCACCCTCACATCTCTATGGATTGACAATTATGAGGTCCATCTCCTCATGTTGGTGCTTACCATTGTGCTAGAGTGACACCAAATTTGGCACTGTTGTCAGGGAGAGAGCTCCAAGGATGATGTGAGGGTGATATGACGACCATGTGAGGAGATCCACCTCATAATTTTCAATCCGGGGAGACATGAGGGTGGTATGATGACCATGAGCAAGTGAAGTGCCCAAGTGAGTGAGTGAGAAGCACACAAGGCAAGAAAAAGACTAGAACAATGGAATACTCTATTAGAAAGCTCCAAGAAAGTATACAATTCTCTATAATATGTTCACTCTCCAACTAGCTAACCCCAAAAATGAGCCTTCTAGCTCTTTTTATAGTTTTTCACTAGATTTGGCCTTGTCCAGACCTAGTGTCTAGCCTAGTTAAGAATTAGGTGCTAGGGCTTATTTGAGGGCCCAAATGAAGTCTAAAAATCATGAAAATTGGTACATAGATACTTATAATATTCCTCAAGCTCGATGTTGATATATTTAGGTAGTAATGTGTGAACACACTAGGACTTTCGGGGCACTTTTTCCCCTCTTTAGTAGGTTTTTCCCCCCCGGCTTGTATATATGGCTATAACCCTAATGGGTTACTTATCTTTGTACATTCTAGTGGTAATACATTCAATAATTGTGTGTTGTGCTCCAAGCTTCTTCTTCTTCCTTGTGTTGTTCACGTGCTTCCATAGACCTCAAACTCCAACAATTGGTATCAGAGCAGGTCGTCGCTTGATCTAGGGCATCAATTACCCATTATGGACTTATATGATGCATGTATTGGTTGCAAAGTTACTGTGGAATATTGTGTAGGGTGTTGACATCCTATTACACCTGCAAACACAGTTGTTGAAGGTGATGCAGATAATGTTGAAGATTATATTCTTCATGTTTTTGTTTGTGTTGCGGTTCATGATGCACCTACTATAGAGAAAATTGGTTGGGATTGTAGAGATGCTCAGGCACATGCATTCATAACCTTATCTATCAAACATGCCATTATTCCTCACATTCATTCTTGTAGAACATCTAAGGATGCTTGGGATACACTTAGCACTTTCTACCAGGCAAGAAATAAGGTTCATATTGCTCACCTCCAAAAAAAATTGGAGAGTGAACACATGAATGAGGGTGATTCCATGGACAGTTTTCTGACAAAGATCAAAGACTTGAAAGAATAGTTGATGAAGTCTTGCTTGAGGGTTCACTTGTCCAGACTGTTCTGAATGCTCTTCCTAATTCATATAAGAGTTTTGCTTCTACTCTTTGTTTGATGATGAAAGGCAATCCAAATGCCTTAAAAATTTGAGGAGTTAGTCTTTGTTCTATTGCAGGAAGATGAGTCTAGGCAAAACAGGTCCATTATGTTACCGTTAGTGTCCATGTGAAAGGCCAAATGGCCACCGGACACTTCCTTGTATATGTTCTTTAATAAAACATATAGTGGCCTGGTTAGTCACAGACTGCAAGTTCGATCGCATTTGTAAGACCTAAGAAGTCTATCTTCGTGCTCCCTGTGTACTGTGTTTTCTGTGTATTATGTAGCATTTGTGTGAAAAACTGTGTGCGGCCTTAGGAGCTCAATTTTCTACCTCGTGCATATCATCGTGGAGCTCTCGAGAAGGACAGCGCACTGTGGTGCATCGCCATCGAATTACTTCACTAGTATCAGAGCAGTTCGACGCAAAAAGCTTTGTTCCTTTTGTGCGAGCAAAGTGAGAAGGCTTACCTCACATGAATTCAGCCTTTTTTTTCAGTCTAGAGGGATTCATAGATGAGCATATTGTCATGGAGCTCACGAGAAGGAGAGTGCACTGTGGTGCATCGCCATGTTGTAGATCAAGCTTTCATGGCTAGTGAGAAGGGCAAAGGTAAATGGAGCTCTTCTACTAGTAAGTAGAAATTTGCTAATTCTACACAATCAAAGAAGGATGACAGAGATGAGAAGAAATAGAAGAGCAAAAAATGTTTTGCAAATACCATAAAGCTAATGATCATGTCATAAAGAGTTGTCCAAAACTAGCTGCTAAAGAAGCAAGAAAGAAAGAGGTTGGAATGTTTGTTGCAGAGGCCTCTACACCCAAAACAGAGTCTACTAATCTTGTGAAGAATGAAGAATGGGCATTAACTACTGTTTGTAAGTTTGACCCATATTCACATGAATAGTATATGTATGTAGTAGACTCAGATGTTTGGTACTTTGATAGTGGGGCAAAAAAATAATAATATTACCTCACAGTGCAGTTTCTTCACTTCACTTGAGCCTTCCCCTAGAGATAATACTATCACATGTGTCAACAACTCATCTTATCCTATTATTGGAGTTGGTAAGACCATTCTGACTAATACTGATGGTAGTTCTTTTACATTCTCAGATACTTTATTTGTGCCAGGGATGAAGAAGAATATGTTATCAGTTTCAGCTTTAGCCAAGATTGGCTTGGTTGTGAAATTTCTTGATGATAATTGTACAGTTCATGATCTCTCAAGTGACAATGTCATTATTGCTTTTAGCATTTTATGTTATGGGTTGTATAAGCTCATAGACTATGAAAATTTGTGAATGATTGAGTATGTTTAGTACATGATTCTCAAGCTTTGTCGGATGCAAAGCTTTGACATGCATGCTTTGATTGTCTGAATTTTGCTAGTTTGTTATGCCTGCAGAAATTTGAAATGGTGTCCTCTTTGCCCAAACTTGAGGCACTTGGTAAACATGTATCTAAAGGCTGTATTTTGGGCAAAATGCAATGTTCCTTCTTCCCAAAAGATGGTTCAATTTGAGTCATTCAGAAATTGTAGCTTCTTGACAATGATGTATGTGGTCCTATGCAGACACCCTCTTTTGGGAACTATCTTTACTTCATGACTTTCATCAATGATTTTTCTAGGCATGCATGGGTATATCCATTGAAAGAAAAGTCCGAGGTGTTTATGTGCTTCAAACAAATTCTTCTTTTGGTTGAAAATCTATCAGCATGTAAAATGGGCACCCTTCATTCTGATCGAGGGGGGGGGATATATGTCTTCTGACTTTAATGCATTTATGGTTGAATGTGGGATAAAAAATTAGTGTATAGTGCCATATACACCTCAACATAATGGAGTTTCTGAATGGAAGAAGAGGTCACTCATGGAGATGGCGAGGTGTATGGTCAAGAGTCAGGCTTTACCACATAGTTTTTGGCTTGAGGTTGTCATGTGTGCAACATATGTACTTAACAGGTGTCCCACTAAAGCATTGCAGTCTATCACTCCATATGAGGATTGGCATGGTCGAAATCCGTATGTTTCTCACCTATGTGTTTTTGGTTTTCTCGCATATGCATTAGTGCCTGAAGAACAATGCAAGAACTTGGATGATGAAGTAGTAAAATGTATTTTTGTTGTGTACAATTCTGAAAGCAAAGGCTACCGTCTGTATCATCCATAGACTAAACACATTTTGGCTAGCCATGATGTTGTTTTTGTGGAAGATGCTATTCGGCCATTACTTTCATGTACTAAGGAGATACAGTTCGCTCCAAAGACATTGACACTTTGGTGCCTCTTTTTATAGGTGGATAGTATAATGCTAGTCCTAATGAGGCAGCTTTTTAGCCTTTACACATTTCATATGATGATGCAGATCATTCCATTTTTTATGCAGATTTACGTGATGCACTTGTTGATGAGAGAGCTGATATTGAGGAGGCAAAAGCTATGCCAAAATGGCTAGTGCAGACTTTGTGTGATAGCAAATTAGATGCTCCTCTGCCATATCATACTTCTTTAGTCTCTCATAGTGTCTCTTTTGCATTAGATTGCTATGCTATGGCTGCCTCTAGTCTCTCTGATGAGAATGAGCCTGTTTCATTTGATAAAGCACAAAATTCTAGAAATTGGATGGCTTCTATGCAATCAAAATATGATGCTATCATGAAAAATGGTACCTAGTCTTTATGTGAGTTGCCTCTTGGCAAGACAGCCATTGGCACTAAGTGGGTATACAAGCTAAAGTGTAAGCATGATGGAATATTTGACAGGTATAAAGCTAGGCTTGTTGCAAAGGGTTATGCACAGGAAAGCCGCATTGATTTTGATGAGACCTTTGCAGCTACATGCCAAATGACTACTGTTCATAGGAGTTGTGCACTTGCAGCTCATCATGGTTGGAATGTACATCAGTTGGACATTAAAACTACATTTCTGAATGGTGATTGCATGAAGAAGTGTATGTTTTTCATCCCTCTGGCTTTGTGCAAAAAGGGCATGAAAACCAGGTGTGCAGGTTAAAGAAGGCATTATATGGTTTAAATCAAGGACCACGTGCTTGGTATGAAAAGATACATGCCTATTTGGTTGCACATGGTTTTGAAAAAGGTCCAACTGAGAGCACCTTATATGTTAAGTGTGAAAATGATGTGCTTCTGATCATTGTTGTGTATGTTGATGACATGTTGCTCACTAGTCCTCATGAGAAGCATATTGCTTATTTTAGGTTGATCAGCATGCCTCATTTAAGATGTCAAATTTGGTGCATTTGCATCATTATTTGGGCATTTCATTTATGCAAGTTGATGGTGGAATAGCTTTGTGTCAAAAAAAGTATATTGACACATTATTGTAGTGTTATGGACTTGAAGACTACAAACCTATTACCACTCCTATGGAGATAGGTTTACAATTGAGTCTTCATGATGCTGAAGATGCATTTGATGTTGTTCTCTATCAGCGGGTTGTTGGATGCGTGATTTACTTATGCATTACTTGGCAAGATAATTAGTTTTTTGTCTCATAGATGAGTAGGTTTATGCATTGCCCAGGTGTCAAGCATTAGCAGGTGGTTAAGTGCATCTTTTGATACTTGAGTGGTACCTGGCTACTTGCATTTTTTATCACAAGGGGAGATCTTGACCGCTAGATTTACATGATTTTTTTTACTCTGGGTGGGTTGGTTGCTATGCCAGTCGTGTGTCCACTAGTGGTTTTTGCATCATGCTTTGTAGCTCGTGTATATCTTGGTTGAGCAAGAAGCAGCCTACTATGGCCACTTCCAAATGTGAAGCTGAGTATAGGGCAACTTTCACAACGATGGTTGAGTGTGTGTGGCTTAGACGCCTTATGACTAATTTGTGTGTTGGTTAGTCTTTTGCCACCACCATCTTCATTGACAGTAAGAGCACATTGGTAGTTGCTGTAAGAAAAAATAACAGCACAGCGGAATAGACCTGTAGACAGAGTTGAGAGAAAAACGCAGACAAAGATAGACGCAGACTGAGAGGTAGAGAACTCAAATTCTCAGATTGCAAAGCATAATGCAGTTACAATGATGGTGCTGTCCACCCATGCGCTCCCACTGTGGAGCTTAGATGGCGATCTAGACAGACTCTAGATGAAGGGCTTACTAGTGCGCAATGCTATATAAAGCTCAACCTTGGCTGTGCTTATATAGCTTTTACAAGGAGGTTCGGTATAGATAAACGTAGTCGGGAGATACAAATTAGTCGGTAACATATATGATCCGACAATATCTCCACGACCAAAAGTCCTACCGTCTCGTCCCTACGGGCCGGGGGGATAGGCCCCCCGGACCCCGCAGAAGGGGGCAAGCCCCCCTCTGCACTCCCCCCATTAAGGTTCTATGGGGAAACCGCGCGACACCATAGGGCCTTTATTTTCACCTTAAATGATAACTCAATGGCCTGGAAGTTTATGCCCTACCTAACCTGACGGCTAGGCTCACAAAGATCATCTATAACCATCAACGGTCACACATAGACCTCATCTAACTTGGAAGTTAGGGTTCCACAAATGTCCGGGCTCTCATAATGGCTTCTCCTCATAATGGGGGCCTTACAACTTAGAGCACCATGGATCATTTGTGGTCACATGAGGGTGGAGTATTGAGCATACCTAACACCCCCCCTCAATGTCCACCCAATGGTGAACTACCTCCTTGGTCCAATCCCAAGCTTTGGAAAGTGTCAAAGAAGTTGCTCTCTCCCAAGAGCCTTGGTGAAGATGTCTGCTCCATTTTCTTAGTAGGGCAATAGGTTATCTCCACGACCCCGTCCTCAATCAACTCACGCACATAGTGATACTGGATTTCTATGTGCTTCGTACGTGCATGGAAAACAGGATTTTTGGCGATGGCCATGCAACTTTGGTTGTCACACTTCAACTATGTAGCCTCTTGTCCTTGTATTCCTATGTGCCATAGGATCCTCCTCAACCATACTGCTTCACATGTTGCAACGCATGCAGCTTTGTACTCAGCTTCAGTAGAAGATAATGCTACAGTCGGTTGCTTCTTACTGATCCAAGAGAAAATCCTTGATCCTAAAGAAAAGCAATATCCAGAAACTGATTTTCTGGTATCAATATCTCCTGCCCAATCTGAGTCACAGTATCCGGCAAGAGATGATCCTTCTTCATAAAGAATACCATAATCAGTGGTTCCTTTCACATACCTGAGTATCCGCATGCTTGCCTTCCAATGAGTTTGGCAAGGTTTATTAGAGAACCTGCTTACTACACCAACAACATAAGAGATGTCTGGTCTGCTATTGCACAAGTAGATGAGACTTCCAACTAATTTCCTGTATCTTCCAATATCCACTAGAGGTGAAGTATCTTCAATAGATAATTTTGTGTTGACCTCCATGGGTGTAGAAATATCCTTGCAATCCTCCATGTCGAATGCCTTCAATATCTGCCTTGCATACTTTTGTTGAGAGATGAAAATCTTCCCTGGTTCTTGCCAAACTTCAAGACCTAAGCAATAATGCATTACGCCCAAGTCTATCATTTCAAATTTTGAACTCAGGGCATCTTTTGTTTGTTGAAGAAGAGCATCATCATTTCCTGTAATCACAAGGTCATCTACATAGAGTACAAGCACAATTGTCTTCCCTCCTTTCTTTAGAACATACAAGTTAGCATCAGAAGCACATCTTTTGAACCCTAGATTCAAGAGATACTTATCTATCCGTTGGTACCATGCTCTAGGGGCTTGTTTTAGCCCATATAATGCCTTCTTCAGCTTACATACCTTGTTCTGTGAATGGGGAGCCTCAAACCCTAGTGGCTGAGACACATATACCTCCTCCTTGAGGTCTCCATTCAGGAACGCTGATTTAACATCCATGTGATAGACTGGCCAACGCTTATGTGCAGCCACAGCTAGTACTACTCGGATAGTAGTCATTCTTGCAGTCGGGGCAAATGATTCACAAAAGTCAATGCCTTCAACTTGTGAGTAGCCCTGTGCAACAAGTCTTGCTTTATATTTTTCTAGAGTACCATCAGCCTTGTACTTTAGCTTCCAAACCCACTTGGTGCCAATGACTTTATGCTTAGGGGGTCGATCCACTAGCTCCCAAGTTCCATTCTTCATGATATTGTTGTATTCTGTTTGCATGGCAGCCCTCCAATTCGGATCATGGAGTGCCTCTTCCACATTGCTTGGTTCCTTCGCTTCTTCTTGAATGAGATCAGCCATCAAGGCTGTGTTTACAATATGTGTGCTTGCCCGTCTCTGTTCCTCTATTCTCTGTGATCGCCTCAGTCCATCTGCAACCTGTTCTAGTGACTGTGGGATGGGGTTTGCAGAATCATAGAGCTGCCTCACCCAACGTGGCAATGGCTTTTCCACTTGGGTGTCGGCAGGTTGGTGACTTTTAGACTCATCATCTGAAGATGATGCTTCCTTCTCTTGTGTAGAAGGGATAGCTCTTGGGCCAGGTTCATAGTGGATTGCCCCTTCGCCTGATGATAAAGTGGAAGCTCTCTTATCCTCCTCCACTGCATGTGGCTGCTCCTCCTTGAACACCACATCACGACTCGCCATGATCTTCTTAGCCTCAGGGTCATAAAGCTTATAAGCCTTCTTATCTTCACTGTACCCCAGGAAGATACATTTGATGCTTTTTGGTTGAAGCTTGTTTCTCTCCCTATCTGGAACATGTACATAACATTCACTTCCAAATACTTTGAAATGGGAAACAGAAGGCTTTTTACCCGTGTAGGCTTCTTGTGGAGTCTTTCCATCAAGTGCCTTGGTGTAGCTTCGATTCAAGATGTAGACAACAGTGTTGACAGCCTCTGCCCAAAACTGATTAGGCAAACCCTTTCCTTTCAACATGCACCTTGCCATCTCCATGATGGTTCGATTCCGGCGTTCTGCAACACCGTTCTGTTGAGGACTATGTGCCACTGTGAGTTGATGCTTGATTCTCTTACTCTTGCAGAAATCTTCAAACTCTATTGATGTGAACTCACCACCACCGTCTGTCCTGAATTTCTTCATCTTCTTCCCTGTTTCAATTTCAACAAGCTGAAGCCATTCTTTAAACTTACCAAAAGCTTGAGCCTTATCGCAAAGGAAGTACACCCACATCTTCCTGCTATAGTCGTCGACAAGTAACATGAAGTAGGAAGATCCGCCCAAGGCCTGTGTAGGCATTTTTCCGCACAAGTCAGCATGCACCAACTCTAGAGGATAGCTTGCCCTGTTCTTGCTTTCTTGTGGAAATGCCTTCCTCTGTTGCTTGCCCATCATGCAAGCTTCACATGGTTCCTTCATTTCTGCAATCGATGGTAGGTGTGCAACCATACCTCTGCGATGCATCTCCTTCAGTACAGGGTATCCAATGTGGTCGAATCTCTCATGCCATAGCTTACTTGTGCCCACATTTGTAGTGGCTGTAAGAGCACACAACTCATATAGGTTGTTCCTCCTTATGCCAGTCCCAACAATGTTGTTGTTACCGTCCATAATCTTAGCTCCTGTCTTACTGAAAGATACTTGATGACCTTGATCAGTTATAGAAGCTACTGAAAGTAGATTTCGTTTTATTTGTGGAACATATAGCACATTTGAAAGCTTTCTGATATCGCCATTAGAGTTAATGAAAGAAACTGTACCTTTGCCCTCTGCAGGACATCTTGCATTGTTTCCTACCTTTACTGTGATGGGTTCCTTTAGAGGCTGTAAGGAACTGTAAAGGTCTTTTCTACTCGTCATGTGACGAGATGCACCGCTGTCCAACACCCATGAGTCATCTGTTCCTGAATCTTCAGCCGAGCAGCACACCTCCTCTATCGTAACAAATAACTCAAGCTCTGTTTCTGCTGTGTTGGCAGACTCCTTGCCCTTGCCACCTTTTGAAGAGCCACTCTTCTCTTCTGCCTTCTTGATGCGACAGTCTTGGATTCTGTGTCCCTTCTTCTTGCAGTGGAAACACTCTCCCTTGAACTTCTTTTTGTCGTTCTTCTTTTTGTCTCCATCTTTTGAAGAGTCTGTTTTGCCTCCTTTGGCATTTGCTGTGAATGCAGCATCTCCTTTGCTACCACCACTCCTTGCCTTGAGCGGCAACTCCTCCTCCATGAGTAAGGCACTGAATTCTTCAAAAGTTAGTGGTTGAGATCTGATTTGAGTGTTAAGAGCAGTTACCAGACCATCAAACTTAGGTGGACAAATTCGAAGACAACGTCGAGCTAGCTCTTCACTTGACTTTTGAACACCTGCTCCCGCCATTTGATCTCGTAGATTCTTTATGCGAGTGATAAACACCTCTGCAGTCTCCCCATCAGCAAACCATTCTGCTGCAAGCTGATTCTCCAAGTTCTGAATCCGTGTCTGATTACGAGTTTCATATTGATTTCTCAATATGTTCCATGCTTCACATGCCTTCGTAGTATGCTGAATGAGAGTCAGAACACTATCAGAAGTATTTGTAACAAGAGCACAGAGTGCATCTGCATTTCTACGTTTCCAAGCACGTAGAAGATCAGCATCAGGAGGAATCATTCGACCAGGAGTATTTGGATCAGGTCTTTCTTGGGGCTCATGATCAGTCCCAAGAACAGTCTCCAAAAGCTCATATGAATCAAGAATAGAAGTGATTTTGAACTTCCACAGGGTGTAGTTCGTACCATCAAGTTTACCTTCTGTGAAGGCTGGTGGCCGTATCCGCAATGTTGGGATGATCGGCATCATTGATGCTCCTGCTTGTGCGCCACCTACTCCTGTTGATGAACCACCTTGGCCCCCAGTCGTAGATGATGACGCACCACTTGACATCTTCTCTCTTTTGTTGTTCAGAACTCTGCAACCTCTGCGTTTCTGCTTCTGCACCACTCAGAGCCTCCTGAGCTCTGATACCATGTAAGAAAATAACAGCACAACGGAATAGACCTGTAGACAGAGTTGAGAGAAAAACGCAGACAAAGATAGACGCAGACTGAGAGGTAGAGAACTCAAATTCTCAGATTGCAAAGCATAATGCAGTTACAATGATGGTGATGTCCACCCGTGCGCTCCCACTGTGGAGCTTAGATGGCGATCTAGACAGACTCTAGATGAAGGGCTTACTAGTGCGCAATGCTATATAAAGCTCAACCTGGGCTGTGCTTATATAGCTTTTACAAGGCGGTTCGGTATAGATAAACGTAGTCGGGAGATACAAATTAGTCGGTAAAATATATGATCCGACAATATCTCCACGACCAGAAGTCCTACCGTCTCGGCCCTACGGGCCGGGGGGATAGGCCCCCCGGACCCCGCAGAAGGGGGCAAGCCCCCCTTTGCACTCCCCCCATTAAGGTTCTATGGGGAAACCGCGCGACGCCACAGGGCCTTTATTTTCACCTTAAATGATAACCCAATGGCCTGGAAGTTTATGCCCTACCTAACCTGACGGCTAGGCTCACAAAGATCATCTATAACCATCAACGGTCACACATAGACCTCATCTAACTTGGAAGTTAGGGTTCCACAAATGTCCGGGCTCTCATAATGGCTTCTCCTCATAATGGGGGCCTTACAACTTAGAGCACCATGGATCATTTGTGGTCACATGAGGGTGGAGTATTGAGCATATCTAACAGTTGCGAGGAACCCTATGTTCCATAGTCGCACTAAGGACATCGAGGTGCATTATCATTATGTCAGGGAGACATTCTCTATTGGAGAGATCAACTTGGCATATGTGCCCACACAGGAGAACATTGCAGAGCTTTTCATGAAGGCTCTGCCTAGGGAGAAGTTTGAAGCTTTCTGCAAAGCTTTAAGCTTACTTCCTTTTGTGGATTGATTTCACATAGCTTGGCACTTTCTTATAGATGAGTGCTAGCTCCTTGTTCACCACATCACTCCTAGGGTATGATTTGTTGATATATTTAGGTAGTTATGTGTGTGAAGACTTAAGGACCACCGGGGCACTTTTTTCCCTCTTTAGGAGGTTTTTTCTTATGGCTTGTATATACGTCTATAACTCGGACAGGTTACTTATCTTTTTACATTATAGTGGTAATACATTCAGTATTGTGTGTTGTTCTCCAAGCTTCTTCTTCTTTCTTGTCTTGTTCGTGTGCTTCCATGGACCTCGAACTCCAACAATCCTCAAGCTTGAGAACTCCTTAGATTTGAAAAAATGGAGTATAATCTACCAAAAATGGTATTTACATTGTGATTATAATGACAATGATCATTGTTTTATGTAAAGTTATATTCATGTGAGAACTTGGTTGGGCCTTATTGATAGATTATGCTTGATTGTTGTGTCTCTTTATTCCTTGTTGCTCTTCTCTTTGTTCTTATCTTCTAAGGGTCCCTTGTCTACTAGATCTTGATTTTGGCCAACACTCCCCCTCTCTAGTGTTTTTCATCCGTGACAAACCTCTGTCATCTCCCTCTCTAGCATATGTTGTCCCCATCTAGCGTCTGTCATCCCCCTCTCTAGCGTCTATCATCCTTGATAGACCTTTGTTCTGTAGGATGGCCAATGTAATACTAGAGGATATTTGTTGCCAATTCATGTTCTCATACTCGTAGTACTTTGGCAAGGTTGAATTGTAGTGCATCCCAATTGATAGCACTAGGGATCTTTGGGTGTGATGTGGTATAGTACTTTGAATATATG
This sequence comes from Ceratopteris richardii, assembly GCA_020310875.1. Lineage (NCBI taxonomy): Eukaryota > Viridiplantae > Streptophyta > Polypodiopsida > Polypodiales > Pteridaceae > Ceratopteris > Ceratopteris richardii. Next base: position 1,068,736 of record MU260053.1, read on the forward strand.
GTCTGCTTGCATGCAAATAAATGAAGATGTGTGGGTTTAGGAGCGAAAACTTTGGAGTGATATTCCTAGAAACCTATAGTAAACATATCCTCAAAAGTTTGATTATAGCAAGCTAGGAGGTATCGAATGCGGGCATGCCAGACATAAGCCACACGAATGTTAGGGGTAGTGCTCATATCATACACAAGATCATAGTTACCATTTGTAAAGCCAAGAAGGGCGATATACGGGGCATGTGTATTGTGAAAGGTTTTGAAAACAATTTGCATCATGTGAAGAATCTTCAACATCATTTGTGCCATAACATTTGGCATAAGTTTTAACCGAACGATCCACTGACATATATTTGCCATCATATAAGATATGGACGGTGGTCCCTACGGTGGTGTGATGTGTGGATAATTGACCCATTCCTCGCACTGTGTTATTTTGTACTTTGATGGCAAAAGATTTCCATGATCTGCGCCTGGGGACTAGCCCATAACATGGATTGTACAGAATATGAAGAGGTGCATTGCTCCATATGCAGAACATTTTGAGGTACGTTTCTAGAAGAGTTTTGCACCAGGCTGGTTGAAAAATGGTGCCTTTCCATGCTTGTGGTGGTAAATCCTCTAGTTGGAATTGCATAGCAAAAGTGGGGGTTTTCCCTGTGACTCTTTGAATATCTACATTATAATCGGCTAGAATCAGAAAATACAGCCAGTACTAGAGTTCTGAGGTGGTGATTTGCTGCCGATGGGCTAAATTCTAGAAATAAGCTAATTGGAGCACTATTTCTTCTACAGGGCTTCGAATGTCTCTTGTCCATCTTCTATGACTCCACCTCCTAGAACATGTTGAGGCTCGTAGTCATCTTCAAAAATATATTCCACCGGAATATGTATGACTTCCTCTTTTTCTGGAGCCTCTGGGGAAGATGGAGGTCATTCGTATCGGAGTAACCTAGTTTGCAGTTCTACGATTTGTTGTTGTAGTGTCATTACTATAGTTGAGTCGAGTACTAGTGGATGTGATGATTGGATTGGAATTGGAGCAACTTTGGGTTCTGAATCCCTTTGTTGCTAGAGTTGTGTTAGTTCTTCATACAATTTATCATTTGCCTCCATTAAGTTGGCATAATCTTCAAGGATGGTGTGAATGTTCTTCGGGGGAACTGCTTGGAATTTTGATGGACTGATTAGTGCACTTAGTGTGTTCTCTATAGCAGCTACTAAATTCTCTTGATTCTGTAATTACAAGTGGCAATTCTCTTCCTCAGCAGTTGCTAGATGTCTTCATAGTAATGCCATGTTGCGTTGAAGTTTGGAGTTATGTTCCATTTTTGTGCAAAGATGTCCTTCTATGATTTGTATGGCTTCAGGGTTTACTTCTTTGAGCTTTGCCTCAAGTGTGCTATGAGCTTCCTATAAGGTATGAAATTGATCTTGGAGGCCTTCGTTATCCACTTCAAGCATTGTGATACATTTTTCTAACTATGCAAATTGAGCTTGTATCATGTTGTTGTGTTCCTCAAGCCTATGATACTCTGTCTTGAGTTGTGTTTTACACTGAATCATGGATTTTAATGCATTATCTACAAGGGTGGATGCAATTCGTACATTTTTTGATGCAAGGTGAAGGGAATGGGGAATGTAAAGCATGATTGTATTGTCTAATGATGAAGTGGGTGCAGGTGAAGTTAGTGGAAGGGGGATGGGAGGTGGTGGAACAAAGGGGCGAGGGGGAGGTGATGTCGATGGTGATATGTCCATACTATTGGAAGTGAAAGTGTTTGTAGTGTCTACCATATACATGGGGATGGTAGATGATGTGTGTGTGGTGGCTGTGAATATTTGTGTTGTTGATGTTGATAGCAAAAAGGAAAGAGGGGTTTGGGTGTTGGGTTGGAAGAGGTTGGCAAATTAGCAACAAATGGGTGGATTGTGGTTGGGAAGGAGGTTGGCTTTACTCTCCAACTAGCTAACCCCAAAAATGAGCTTTCTAGCACTTTTTATAGTTTTTCACTAGCTTTGGCCTTGTCCAAACCTAGTGTCCGACCTAGTTAAAAATTAAGTTCTAGGGCTTGTTTCAAGGCTCAAACAGAGTCTAAAAATCATGAAAATTGGTACATAGATACTTCTAATACTCCTCAAGGTTGAGGACTCCTTGGATTGAACAAAATGGAGTCTAGTCTACCCAAAATGATATTTACATTGTGAGCATAGTGATAATGATTATTGTTTGATGTAAAGTTAGACCCACATGAAAAATTGGTTGGGTCTTATTGTCAGATTATGCTTGTCTACTCTGTCTCCTTATTCCTTGCTCCTCTTCTCTTTGTTCTTACCTTCTAAGGCTCTCTTGTCTACTAAATCTTGATTGTTGGCCAATAATGAGCAAGCTTTGCTTAATCTTGAGATCATCTACCACACAATCTCGAATGCATCATCTACATGATCAAATGTTATCAATTTCGTTTGTGTACAAGTGATCACGATGCAACTTTCAAGTATCAAAATATTTCTACCATTTTCTTCCAATCTTCTTTGATGAGGTGATGTTCTTCTTGCTTCTTCTATTTTTTTTACAGCTACCATGAGAAGAGCATGATTTCATGCTAGTTCTACTCACACTAGACTGTATGAAGACATCTTGAAGGTTTTTTCTCTGACACACAGAGTGGAACATAAGAGAAAAATAGTTCCATTGCTAATATTTTGAATAAATATTTCAAATTAAAACACATGATTTTTATACATCACAAGCAAAAGAGACTCTAGTTGGAAAGATAAAAAACTATTGAAAAAAATTTCTTTTTGGTGAAAGTCAACAATGATCTTTTTATTTAAGGAACACATTAACAATGATATTTTCCATTTTTTTATAGCATAAATCGTTGATGATCAAGGCAGTGGTGCTATACATAAGGAGATGACATCATAAAAAAATCAAAATAATGAGGGAGATAGGGAGAGGGAGAGAGAGAGAGAGAGAGAGACAGAGGTGATCATCATCGATTCGCTAAAGAGAACTTTAGGATAGTGTCCATAATTAAAGTTTTCATACTTGAGAAAACTTGAGGGATGATAAAAGGTCGAACATTAGAGTGATGCATTTGGATTTGGCATTAGCATGAATGTGGCTTCCAATAATTATTAGATTAAAATTTTTCACAAAATCAAACATGCTCATCACCTACATAGGAGGAATTGATAGCAATTTCATGAACAAAAGGCACACAACTGGTGGTTTATGTGTGGCAAATCATGAGAAGAGCAAGATGAGTCATTAGATATCTAGCAACCACAAGAGGGTGATTTCTCCACTTCATCTCAATTAAGAAACCTCAAACTTGCTCCAAACTTTCTAGTTATACTATTTTGCTTCTAAAGAGTTCATCGTTTACATGGTGTATGTTTCATTGGGCCCTAATAAACCACCCTCTCACCTCTCATCTAGTGCAAGCTTGTTCGAGTATACCATCAATTGGTTAATTGTGGTACGTAATAGACTCTAAATATTACTTTTATGATGATCAAATATTGATCAATGCCTTTGTGGGATGCACACAATTCCCTTTATAGATCGCCTATCCCAATGATCAATGAAGTCAATCTTCAAAAGCAATCCTAGTTAGGTCTTTAAGCTTTCAAAGCCAAATTGATTTGATGAGTGTTTTACACATCCATGTCTTCAAAAGAGTGGAATTAGAAAGGGATTATTGAACTCTCTTTGGAAATATTAATTTGTAAGTAGTCATGAGAGCACTTCAATGGTCTCCAATAAGGGCCACTCTCTAGTGATGAAATTAGCCAATCTAAGTTTTGACTTGTCTGATGGTTAGACCTTGAACTCATTTAGCATTACAATAAGTGCTCAAAATGTCATTTTCTAATCCAAGTGACCTTGAATCCCTTTTTAATTTATCAAATTTTGAAAGTTGACACACACACACACAGAATTTTAGACACACGTCTTTTACTTTGAATTTGAAGGAACTAACACTTGATTCTTGATATTCTTGTTTCATCTATTGGTAGCAAAAGGCTTGTGGAATATTATGCAAGGTGTTGAAAAGCATCCTAGTATATCTACAAATACATTGATTAAAGGTGATGTAGATGGTGTTGAAGATTATGATCTTCAATTTCCTAGTCATGTTGCAGTTCCTATTGCATCTCATATGGAGCAACTTCTTTGGGATGAAAAAGATGCACATGCATATGCATTGATAGTTTTTTCTGCCAAACATGTCATTATCCCACATGTTTGCTCCTACAAGATAAAAAAATATTCTTGGGATTCTTTTACAACATTATACTAGGAAAAAAATGAGGCTCATATTTCTTACCTTCGAAACCAATTGGAGAGTGAGCATATGAATGAAGGAAATTCAAAATTTTGGAAGAATAGTTGATTTCTTTAGATGAAATCTTTCCAGATAGTTCACTTATGTAGATAGTTCTTAATGGCCTGATTTTTTTATTCTACTCTTTGGCTGATGATGAATGTTGGCAGTATACGGGAAGAAGCAAATACGGGCATACATGCAGATCTAGCACTAAGGCAACCCTTTATTTTTTTTCAAACCCCTACACCATTTAAAAGTGATTCTTATCACTAAAAACCCTTGTAAATATCATTTCACCTTTTTGTAGCTCCATTTTGTACAAGCCGAGGAGTCCTCGAGCTTGGGGAGCCTTAGAAGTAGTTGCCTGCCAATTTTTATATTTTTTAGATCTCGTTTGAGCCCTCAAATAAGCCCTGGAACCTAATTTTTAACTAGGCCGGACACTAGGTCTGAACAGGGCCAAAGCTAGTCAAAAACTATAAATAGAGATAGAGAACTCATTTTTGGGGAGCTTCTTGTAGTTTTGAGCTTGTATGAGAACTTGATTGCAATAGAAGTGATTCCATTGTCTTACTCTCTTTGTTCTTACCGTGTGTGCGTGTGTGTGTATGTGTGTGCATGTTAGTGTGCTTCTCACTCACACATTTGTGCCTTCACTTGCTCGAGGTCTTCATACCATCCTCATGTCTTCCCGGATTGACATTAAAGGAGGTGCTACTCATCACTGAGCTACACCAAATTTTAGCGCCGTTGCCGGGGATTCGAGCTTGGAGGACGAGCGTGTGATGGTAAGACGTAGCGAGGACGCGTTGGAATGGTAAGTAGTAGGTAAATTTCTGGTTTTCTTCTCCATCTCCATCTCCACCTCCACCTCCTTCTCCACTACATATTCCCTCTTCCTTGTCATTCTCCTCATTTGTTGTGTGCGAGTTTGAGAGAGAGCGAGCGCGTGCATTTGTGTTGTGTGTTTTTTGCATGTTTCTTGCAGGTACCAGCTCCATCACTATCTCCAGCAAGCTCAGCAGGTACAGAATCTTTCTGCACAGGCCCCGAGGCATCGAGCTCGAGCTATCGCGACACTTTGAAAACTTCGACCAATCACGTTTCTGAGTGCACCACGACATTGCGTAGGCCGAGAGCACCTAGGATCACAAGACAGAACCACAAAATTCACCATAGCTCGACCTATCGTGACACCTCAAGGTATCGTGACACTCACGACTTATCGCGACATCTCGGAGTATCACGACACACTGACCCCACCTATCGCGAAACCTCGGAGTATCGCGACACTCCCAAGTATCACGACACTCCCAAGTATCGCGACACCTCGACCCGACTTATCGCGACACCTCGACCCGACTTATCGCGACACCTCGACCTATCGCGACACCTCGGAGTATCGCAACACCTCGGAGTATCGCGACACTCCCAAGTATCGTGACACCCCGACTTATCGCGACACTTCCCACCTATCGCGACACCCCGACCTATTGCGACACCTCGGAGTATCGCGACACCCCTACCTATCGCGACACTTCCACCTATCGCGACACCTCGACCCGACCTATCGCGATACATGGGCTTAACGCATGAAAATTTAGAGTAAATTAATTGACTGAATTGAGGTATCTTTGGGCTTAATTTTGGACACATTGGGGTAACATTAGAGCCTTAGGAGTGAGCAAAAGACCTAGAAACCAGGGAGGAATTTCCTGGACCCTGAGAGCCTGTTTTGAACCCTAGGTGCCTGTTTGGTCATAACTTCACCATACGAACTCCGATTGATGAGATTTTGGTCTCGTTGGAAAGCTTGTTGAGAATCCTACGTGGATCTTGACTGGTTTTTGTAAGAATCATACGTGGAGTTTTAGAACATGTATTTTTAAGTTGGCCTTTAGGTGGGACTAAGTGGTCATAAGGATTTGGGGGTACAGTGAGTTACTCCAGGGGGGCTTGTAAATGTTGATGTGTGTTTTTCAATCCCTTGTGGTAATAGAGCTATATTGACTTGTGAACTTTTTGCAGGAACATTGTGTGCAAGCAAGGCATTCCAAGGCAAGCTACCAAGGGTGAATACCAAGCTTGGGAGAAGGCTTCCTGGGCTTGTGTAGCAGTCTGGTCAACCAGCTAATTGAGGTTGGAAGATCTCTCAACCCTCCTTTGTCAATTCCTAGCCTAGGCTAAGTACGACTTAGGTGTGGTAATTAATTAGGACAATGCTAGGCACACATCAAGTCCAAGAGAACTAAGCAACTAAGTGCAAGCATTAAGTAGGACTTAAGTGCGAAAACCCTAAGGGACAAAAGTAAACTTGACTCGATCACTTATCAAGTGCGAAATTCACTTAAGCATTCCTGACGACGTGATACCAGACGAGATCATAAACATAATAATCAACTAAAAAGAACAAAGTGATTGGTGTCAATTAACCTGCAACGAGAGTGTACTTGGGACCAAGGGGATAGATAAACCAAGCATATGAACCTTAGGTCAGGCAGACACTTAGGCTGAGACAGACAAAGCCTCAGATCTTCTGAAGCTAGTGTCAATCACACTGCTAGGTCTTGGGCCCAGCAGTTGAGTGATTACCCATACACTCCACGATCAGAAACAAGTGATTCTGAAATGTCCTATCACATGGAGAGACCAGTAGGTAGTTCAGGGTTGGCTTATCTAGAAAAGCCAGAAGGACCTTACAAGACTCAATTGGAATACATCAGGACTAATCGTCTAGGTGCTCGCATCTACGAAGATGGCCTGAGAAGATCGGTGGTCCAAATTAAGAACCCCGATCAACCCCATGGACTAGACCACCCAGTAGTCAAGTTTGAGAATGGAGCATACCTAGATAAAGAGGGGACTATATATGTAGTCACCACTCTTCCAGATAGAACCGACGAGTTTGGAAATGTGATTGCAGAAACCGATATGGGTGATATAGAGCAAGGAGATTTAGAGAAAGAGCCGAGAACTCCCCGCGGTAAATCAGTCTTGACCAGAATCATGACTCCAGAATGGATTCCCTAGGATAATAAAAGCATAGATTTGCTTTTAATCGAGAAACCGATGAGGCCTTTTGGAGGTATAAGCCTACCTTGTCTCATGATGTAGGTGCTCTCACAATATATGAGTTTAAAGACCCTGATAGTCCAGGCAAAGTAACCTACCTAGACAATACATCAGAGAGGATCTTCGTGGTCACCGAGCATGGCAGACATGCCCACACATGGAAGGGTGAATTTGTTTTTCCCCAACCTCGGACTAATGTGTCATACAGTCACCAAGGAGCTGGGACCTCCCAAGCTCATGGAGCTCAAAGAGATAGAAGTAGAGACAAACCTGAGGTAAGTTTTGCCAACTCCCTGGGAAGAGAAAGAACGGGAACGGAAAGAAATAGAGTGGAACCTGAGGGACATAGAACCCAATGGAATCAAAGGAATGTTGACGATTTTCCTTTGCCAAGGCCGAGAGAACACACTAGGACCCTGCGGCCAACTCAACTGGTGAAGTCCATGAAGAATTACTTCGATGGCACAGGTGACCCTTATGACCACGTGGCAGAGTTTAGGCAAGTCTTGAAAGCTGAACAGGTAGAGGACCTATTCACACAATATAATGCTTTTGGTCTAACCCTTAGGAACACTGCCCTCACGTGGTTCCAACCACTGAACGAGAGGCATTTCAAAAACATAGACCAGCTCTTAGAGGCATTTATCATTGAGTTTTCTAAGAGTGGCATCAGGCACAACACTTCCTCACTAATCCATAACTTCAAGCAAACACCTCAAGCGACGGTCAGACTAGCAGGAGGACAGTTTAGGCAATACCTAGAGAGATGCCCGATGCCTGAGTTACCCACACCAGCCAAGCAAGTGGCCTTGTTCTTAGATGGATTGTTGAGCACCAAGCTCAGGTCATATGTGTATCTGAAGGACCCCAGAACGATAGAAGAGTGTGTGCGCATGTGCATAGACATTGAGGACAATCTAGGTGAGGAGTTAGAACTATCAAAAATCTACAAGGATTCTGAGTAGCCTCACAACTGGTCAATCCACATCCATTGAGGAACTTGCAGAGAAGGTAGCTCAAAAACTAGGTGTCTCTAGCAAACAAATTCCGAGATTTGCCCCAGTTAAGCGGTGTTACACTTGTGGCGGTGACCATATGGAAAATGTATGTCCCATTATGGCCCAACCCCAGGCGAATCCTAGTAGCCAGTACTGCACCATAGAGCGAAGGTACACCAACCACACTGCACAAGACTGCCCATATAACAAACAAACTGTTAGGAAAAACTACCCTCAACCATATCCACAACAAGGCAGATACCAGAATCAGTACCCACCACAACAATACAACAGACCACAGCAAACTTATCAGCCACCCTATCAAGGGCAGCAGAGACCTCAACCAGTCCTAGTACAGCAACCCCCTGCTCCAACCAATGTGATCCCAGTGAAATATGCATCTGCTGAAGAAAATCCGAACAGAGCCATAGTCCCAGTCACCCCATTGCTATCAGACAGTGATCCAAGTGACCATAGTTTTGACTCCACACATATTGATAGCCCACAGGCCTACTACATGCAGTCACCTGAGCATAACGAGTCATACTATTATGAGGACCCAAGTGAAAATAGTGGGGAGCCTGAGTATGCCAATGTCATGTACAAAAACCCCAACTCTAGACCTCAACCTAGGCAGGTACGAACCCCATTTCCTAGAGGACCATGCTTCAGATGTCAGGGAGATCACCTTATACGGGATTGTCCATTGCCCACCCCTACACAACCTCAACTAGTAACAATTCAGGGTTTCTGTCAAGACTGCGGAAAAGAGCATCTCCTACGAGATTGCCCAAAGAACCCTAATAACATGCCTAAAATCACTCCTATCAATGTCGTTGGGTTAGTAGTAGACTCCACAGGGAGTGTGACTTCCACTGCACCTGTGCAAGTGATCACAAGAGCCCAAGCACTACAGCAAAACCAAGGTGTTGGTCAGGAAAAGAGCCCCGAGGTGAGTGAAACAGAGAGCATAACCAAAAAGAGGACTAGATCCTGGAAGGATAGTCGTGAAAGAATGAAAAGGCAATGGGCAAAAAAGATGAGTGAACTTGAAGAAAGCTTGAGGGAAACCAAAGAAAAGATAAGTGAACTCGCATCTCAAAACCACTCTCACACCACCCCTCCACCACCTCTTCCTTTACCCGCCAATCCATCTTCTTCCATTCCCCAACCTTTCAATACACCACCCTTAACCCACCCACCACCCAGAGTAGGATCCGTCCTAGCTGATCCCACTCCCAAGGACCTAAACATGATGCTTAGAGCATATCAGGCCAGAATCCAAGAAGGGCCAAACGTAACTGATCATGAAAAGTGTTACCCTAGAGCAGAACTAGAGCTAGAACGAACCAAAATTTGTGCTAAGATGGTGGAATTGGCTCAGACTATGTTTGAAGCCAGTCGCCTCTTTAACATCTCTAGTTCAGCTAAGACGCAGTTACACTTTGATGGACTACTAGAACGAATAGAGAGGCTAATTGCACAATCAGAAAAGGAACCCGCCTCTCAAAATAAGGGCAAGGCAAGTGAGAACGTGAGCCTACCTCCCCAGGAAGCCTACGTGCCTAACTCTACGGAGCCAGACACATCATCTTCTATGAATCGGTTCACACCAGAATTCCTACGAGAGATTCAAGAAGACAAATGGGCTAAAGAAAGTGAAGTCCCTCCTCCCATTGAACTTGTGGATGATGCACACGATCAATTCCCACAGGACATCCCATCCATTTATGAGGAGCATGAGAGCACCCACTCTCAAGAGAGATTAGACTTTGAGTCTAATTCTCTACAAGAATTACCACATTTCACAGGCCCATGGGAAACCAAGTCTACTTGTCTGAGAGCGCCCACAGTCATGATAAGAAATGAAGATTCTATCATACCTAGGAATACAGAGGTAGGAAAGAACACTAAAGTGCAGTGCGATCTCACTTTAGAAGAGCTACTCAAAGTTAAGCCAGAAGTGTGGAAACATGTAGCCAAACAAGTGCCAGACATAGCGAAATCGCGCTCCCAAGTAGGATCTCATAGAACAGTGCCTGAAATACCATTGGATAAGATAGGAGACATGAGTGAAGAGAAGGAAATACCTATCTCCCAGTTACTCATCAGGGTTACACAACCAAGGTGATTTTGGACTCTGGTGCAGGAGTTGCAATTGGTACAACTTCCCTGTGGAAGCGATGGGGCAAGCCAGCACTCCGACCAACAAGAATGAAATTGCAGATGGCCGATGGTCATATTGAAAGGCCCTTAGGATTTCTAGAAGGAATAACTCTCACTACATGTGGGGTTGAGTTTGAGCATACTTTTGCTATATGCGACTTTAGCAAAAACCAAGCCTACGAGATGATTTTGGGAAGGCCGTTTATGCGGCAATTGCAAGTAGTCCAGGATTGGGGAACCAATTCCTTGTATTTGCAACATCTAGGTGTTACAACCAAAGTCAATCTTAAGGATTACTCTCATAGAGACGTACCGCCTATTCAATGGAATCCCATCCATAGAGCCAAAGAGGAGACTGAGTCTGTGCATTCCATAGGATCCGGATCCTCGTGGATGCATGAAGACACCCACTTATGGATGTGTAAGGTAGCAGTAGAAGAAGAGAAGAGAGAGAAAGCGAGAGAGATAGGTGCAAAAGAAAACCATAGATCAATTCAAGACCCAGCCTATGCACCTGTAGTCTTTCCTGATGAGGAATTTGAACCCCATGGATGGGCAGAAATCCTAGCAACAATGGATGTAGCCATCAATGAAGAGCAGTGGACACCTCACTATGATGAGGATGGCTATGACATTTCAGTCTTTTCAATAGAGCCAATCATGGGAGATGCAATTTTAGAAGAATGCGAACCTAGCCCTGATGCATTCGAGGATGCGAGTGACTCCGATCTAGAGTCAATCATTATGGACCCACCTTTTGCATCAGATGAAGAATACTTCTATGAAGCAGAATTTCAACCCCAGAGGCACGGAGAGCTTACAAATGAGGTCAGGTTGGCCACACAAGTAGCTACTAAGAGCGGAGGAAAGAAAAGAAAGAAGAAGGAGGTCACTCCGGAGGAAGAAGAATCCTTGTTTGAGGTCCCTGAAAACTTTAAAAAATATGAGATAGACGATAGGAGAGTCATGATAAGAATGCCTAAATGTGAGGCACAAGCAGGAGAAGCCTATGATAGCAAGGAAACTACCAAGAAAATAGTTGTAGCCATCGAGGAAGGAGAAGAAAGATGCACGTACATAGGTCATGACCTGACAGAAGAGGAAGAACAAGAGCTAATAGCCTTGCTAAGAGAATACCGAGATGTATTTGCTTGGAGTTATAAGGACTTGAAAGGGGTAGACCCTGATATATGTTCACATACAATCCCCATGACCTCAGATGCCAGACCGTCGAAGCAGAAGCCCTACACATACAACGATAACTATGCTGCTAAGATCAAAGAGGAGATAGATAGACTGGTTGAAGCCGGATTCATCTATGAAATTGAGCACACTGAGTGGGTATCCCCCATTGTAGTGGTGCCCAAGAAAAATGGAAAACTGCGTGTGTGTATTAACCTTAAAAAAGTTAATGCCGCCACGATTAGAGACAGTTATCCTCTTCCTATCACTGAGCACCTATTAGAAAGGGTAGCAGGCAAGGAAGTGTACGGCTTCCTAGATGGGTTTTCGGGCTACAATCAAGTAGCCATTGCTCCAGAGGATCAACATAAAACGGCTTTTGCCACGGAGTGGGGCATATTTGCCTTTCGGGTAATGCCATTCGGGCTTACTAATGCACCTGCTACCTTTCAAAGATTGATGTGTCACGTGTTTAAAGAGTTCTTGAGGAAGAATTTGGAAGTCTATGTTGATGATCTATACGCTCATTCCAACATTAGACAGACCCATATACCTAAACTCAGACAAATCTTTGATAAATGCAGAGAATATCAAGTCTGCTTGAACCCAGAAAAGTGTGTTTTCATGGTCAGGCAAGGCAAAATTCTAGGACACAGTGTCTAAGAACGGCATATCCACTGACGAAGAGAAAGTGAGAGCCATCGCAGAATTACCTAGGCCAAAGAACGTCAAGGAAGTACAGGCTTTCATGGGCCATTGTGGTTACTACCACCGGTTTATACACATGTACGCCATCATAGCAAAGCCTCTGTACGGACTTTTGACTAACTTTGAGTGGACTGACGAATGTGAGAATTCCTTCAATGAGCTTAAACGAAGATTGTGTTCAGCACCAATCTTGACCACACCGGATTGGAATAAGCCATTCCATGTCCACGTGGATGCATCCAATTATGCTATTGGGTGTGTACTCGCGCAACCTACCGGTGAAGGTAATATGGATCTTCCAATTGCCTATGCTAGTAGACAGTTGAATGCAGCTGAACGAAATTATACCACTACGGAGAGAGAAGGACTAGGCATGGTATATGCAGTTAAAAAGTTTAGACATTATTTGCTTGCAAATAAGTTCAAATTTTTTACTGATCACCAAGCTCTACTGTACCTGGTAAACAAGCCATGTAATACGGGCAGATTAGTAAGATGGTTTCTCTTACTAATGGAGTATGACTTTGAGGTATTAGTGAGGAAAGGCAAAACTCACCTGAGAGCAGATCATCTCTCAAGGCTCACATCAGGAGAAGCCCCACAAGGAGTGTCAGATGACTTACCTGATGCTTACTTGTTTAACTTGGAAGTTGTACCGCAGTGGGCTAAGCCATTAGTGCCAGTATTAACCTACGGGCCTAACCACTCAGTAATGGCCACATAGGATAGAGAGGTAGTAAAAGCCCAAAAGTATCACATCATGGTAGGAAGTATGTACAAGCACACGGATCAAGGGATCTTGGCTTGTTGTGTGGAAGAGGACGAGCATGCGAAGTGGTTGCAATTAGCACATGTAGGTGCATTAGAGCAACACTACTCAAAACAACAAACCCTACAAACATTGAGGAGACTTGGAGTGTACTGGCCAACTATGGAAGCAGACGTCCATAGAATGTGCAAGGAATGCCCAATTTGCCGCACTAAGCCACCAGTGGAACATGCCACCCTTTATCACGTGTCTCTAGTGCCAGATTGGAGCGAGCCACTAGTGGCGTTTCTGAGGACGAAAACATTCCCTCAAGATATGACCCTGACGAGACAAAGAAGTCTAGAACAAGAGGCCCTAGATTACTCACTCATTGGTGATAATCTATACAAGCGCAGAAAAGATGGATACCTGAGACTATGTGTTCATGAGAGTGAATATCTAAAGATCTTGGAAACTGCTCACTAGGGTGTAGCAGGAGGACACTTTGGTCCAGATAGGGTGATCAAAGCAATTCTATTTGCAGGATTTTGGTGGCCCACCCTTCACATGGATGCACATACCTATGTGAAGAGGTGTGAGATTTGTCAACGAACCCAGTATCCTATACGCAAAGATGAGATGCCACTGAAGCCTATGATGGGCGGACGTGCATTCTCTAAGTCGGGAATAGACTTTGTAGGTCCTATTAATCCCCCAGCTAAGGGCTCACATGCTGAATATATCATCGTGGCCACAGACTATCTAACCAAGTGGGTAGAAGTGAAAGCTACTACAAAAAATGATGCTCAAACAACAGCAAAGTTCTTATTTGAAAATGTGTTCACAAGGTACGGATTGCCAATAGAGTTGGTGAGTAATAGAGGCACACACTTCTTGAATGAAATCATAGAAAACCTTCTCCAAGAATTCTTGGTAGTACATAAGAAGTCTTCCCAATCACCCCCAAGCTAATGGCCAGGCTGAGAGTACAAATAAGATCTTATGCAATGTACTGACGAAATTAGTGAACAATAAACGCTCTGATTGGGACAAACAGCTACACCATGCTGTTTGGGCATACCGAGTGGCCTACAAAACGGTACTCCAAGCCACACCCTTTCAGATGGTGTTCGATCAGAATGCGGTGCTACCCTTGGACTTTTTGATACCTACATTGAAAGTAGCACAAGAGCATGACTGGACAGGCCATGAACTCTCCTCTCGAATCTTTGATCTTGAACGTCTAGGCGAGACATGATTGAGAGCTGCAGCAAGAATCTATGCAGCGAAGAAGAGGCAAAAGGCATATTTTGATACACATGTGAAGGATAAAGGCTTGAAAGCAGGAGACCTAGTCCTAGTCTACACATTGAAGCAGCATGCACGAAAATTAGAGAAGAGAGGCTATGGACCTATGATTATAAATAGGATTTCAACTAGTGGGGCAGTACAACTGGCCACTTTGGAGGGCGATATTCTCCCTAGCTACATAAGCGGATGTAGAGTCAAGTTATACCAAGAACCCCTGACTGAAGAGATGTTAACTCGGCTCAACACTGCCAAGAAACGTAAAGAGGAGGAAAAACGAATTCGAGAAGAAGCACAGGCAGAGGCCTTAGAGCGCATCTGACGAATGAAATTGAGGAGGCAAGGGAGGGATCAGCCTATGATTGACACACAAGAGTCTCCAGGCTATCACATGGCCATGTGTGAGGCTTCAGGTGAACGTGCCCGTAGGATAGTGGATCGACGACCTTTTGTGACCCTAGAAGTTGGACAAGGAGACAGTACAAGGACCGTAAGAGCTTTAATTGATTCAGAAGCAGCCACTAGTGCAGTTCGGCTTTCTTATTGCCAGCAGCTGCACTTGGAGCTAAAACCCCTAGAAGCATGTCTGATAGGATTAGGAGGTGTTGAAACCCCTTGCATGGGAGAGGTGGAACTCCCCCTCTACATACAAGAGGTCCTCATGCCAGCAAAAGTGCTAGTATGTGAAGACGAGGATCTTACCAAACCTGTGGTCTTGGGCCAAGACTGGATCTACAATCACGCAGTCAACCTCAACCTAAGAAGTGGACTTCTTCAGGCTTGGGTAGGCCAAAGCCGTCTTATGATTGAATTAGAAAATCAAGCACTCAAACCAATAGAACAGGCACCAACTCTTGGTCCCTCCAGGAATCCACATAAAGATAATGATGTTGTTCTTGTCCAAACTTCTATGGTGCAGAGGATTGTCAATCTTACCGAAGGTACAGGAGCCAATAAGGAGTTCCCAGCTGATCCAAAGAAGATTCTAAACAGGCAGACCGAACATCACTCAACACGAAGGAGGCCGCTGATCAAGAGGCAGGAGTGCCAACCCGTGCAACACGGAGTACCTCGTGGCGTGAAGCAGATCTAGATACGCAAGGATGGAAAACCCACAACTCTAATAGAAGACTCTTGAGGAGGCCACAAACAAGCCACACCATCACGGACACAAGTGAAGGAGTACCCTAGGCAACCTCCTAGGCACACCACGTCTATTTGGGTCCCTAAGCGGTCAATGAAGGCTAGCCCCAATGCTAGACACATATGGGTGCCCAAGGCCTGTTTACGAGCCCAAATAGCTCCAACTCTAGTTACTGGCATAATTCAACACTCACAAGTTCTCTCGACTAACAATGCAGGAACTCTACCTAAATACCACCCTGAACCACACTCAGTCAAACCAAAGAATGTCTGGAAATGGGTGCCCAAAAGGTCCCAAATCCGTCACACTCTAGTTCATAATTCTCTACCTGTCCTTAGCTCTAAGAGCTACGAATCCCCTATCAAATTTTGGAGACTTAAACCATGTATCAAACCCCCTGACCCAATTTTGTAAATTCATCCACTCTGAAATAGGTGCATTCTGAGTCCATTGCATAACCAAAGTATGCATCTAGGATAACACTAACCTCTAATAACCACTCACATCTATCACAAACACTTCACCTCTAACCACTAACCATCGGGATTGTCATATTAGCATTGTGGAGGGAACACCGTTATATCCTGTTTCCTATGCAACACTAATGTGCTTTCTTCTTCCAGCAGATAAGCATCAACTACTGCAAGGAGTCTCATGGCAGCAACAGCAGGAACAAGCTCCCACGCAGGCACTAGCACTAAAATTAATTGGGATACCATGCCTGTGGAAGCTCCCCTGACAGCGAGACCTGAAGAACTTCTGCATGTAAGAAGAATTCCCATTCTGGATCCACCAAGTGGACTGACAGAAAGAGTGAAAGGGCACTCGCATTGGTTCAATGAGATGCCAGGCGACTTGGGCGACGCTGATCATATTTGGGAGTCCAAATTGGAATTCGGAGGAGTATGGTGGACATTCCAGTTCTTTTCAAGAGAATTCGAAACATTACAAAATGCAGCTCCCCTTCAGGATACATGGCAGAAAGCGGGATTGCAAGACTACTTTAGTGCGGCTTTGCCAAAACCGGATTTTCTTAGGTGCTACTACCTGATTGCCACACTGAAGCCGACAGGAGATAAAGATCATTCAGGCACATTCTGGGTACCCTCTCTATCGAACCAGGAGGAAATGAAGAAATTTGAGTTAAATACTACTGTAATCAGGGAAGCCCTTCAGATGTATGGCACCCATGTGCCTTCCGATCGCGATCCCTTGATACCAGAGTCAATGAAGAGCAACAGAATCAAGAAGTTGAAGGAAATGTGTGCCCTCACCCCTAACATTGCCATACACCTGCGAATGTGCCTTCAACACTTCGCATTTCCAGCTCAAGACCGCTTTACCCAACCTCACAAGAAGATATGGTATGGATTATATCTAGCAGAGATTGGAAGCTTGCCAATTAAGATGCCTGTATGGATTCTGGACCAATTGTATGAAGCAGGCAAGTGGGGTGTGAGGAAACATACGTTACATGGCTGCTGTGCGATTACCAGAGTTATTTATAGATGTCTTGCATATGATGTGCCGATAGCCAGGGCCCTTAAATACCCACAACTGGAGTTTTTCAAGGGGTGGAAGTCAGGGAATCAACCGGCAAAACGAATGCGTGGATCACTCTCCCAGGTCATGATCCCTCATGAGGCCACAACCGAAGCTTCCCCTAGAGAAGAAGCCCACGTAGCACCTTTCATGATACAGCTCCAAGGAGCTCAATCAGGGGACGTGGTACAGCCCACTCCATCCACCCCTCCACTACCTACCGATGCCGAGTTTGCATCTATGGCCACCTTAACTGAGGATCCCAATTTTGATTTTGAAAGATTCCTGCAGACGGCCCACTTATCTGATAGTGAAGATTTTCCTGACAATGCCGATCCGGGATCATCATTCCGAAGAGAACAGCCACAGGGCGAGGCAAGCAGGGTACAGTGGGGAGAGGAGGCACAACATCCTCATGATCCAAGCACACAAAATGAGGAAGAAGAACGGGTAAATGAACCAGAGGAGAGCAAAGAGGAGGCCCTTGCCTACACGGCACAACTCAAACGGCTATACAAGACAATCAAGCAGGTACAGAGAAGACATAAGATGACAGAAGAGGCGAATAGAGCCCTAGTGAACCAAATGCTGCAAGCCGAGGATGTAGACTCACATTTTGTTGAATCATTGAATCTGTTGGCGGACACATGTGGGATCGAGGAAGCAATGAGGACAATGGTCTATCGGGAGAAACCTGCCTATGATTAACGAAGGATTGATACACGACCACGACGGGGAAAAATGATTCAAATGGAAGTCTCTACCGCATTGCCTACCACAATTTCAGAGGATGTTCACATGACTAGCCCAAGTCCCACTGATGAACAAGATGTAAATACACAGGTACCATCTCCACCGTCACCGTCCATCCAGCCCTTAGAACCCTTCTCCACTAGTCTTTCTGAACAACCGATATCCACCCATGGTGAACCCATTGTACACACCTTCGTTTTTACATCCTTCCCTTTACCCACATCCATCACTTCCGACCAAATTTTTGAACCCCACACAGGTCATCCTGCCACCGATCAAACCATAATAGGTCACCCTTCCTATCTCCCCGCCCTTGGACAACCACTTGCCACTAGCCAGACCTTATCCCAACCTTTTCCATTCACCCACACATTTCCTCCCTCCCAACCCCTACCCACTATACCCCTGTTAACCCCCTCAGAATCAACCCAAGTCACCCAACCTTCATTCTGGACAAACCTTGTAAATATACTACAACAGGTTGAGAACTATAATAAAAGTCCCTTCCCCAACCCAACTTCCCCACATTCACTGCCACCACTAACACACCACCCACCATTCCTGTATTCACAATTCACACTTCACACACTATCACGTCCGATCCCATGGACATTTCACCATCCACCGGAGCACCCACCACCTCATTTGTTCCAACAGCATCACAATTCACTTCACTCATACGCACATCATCCACTTTGCCCTTACCCATCCCCCGTCCCCTTGCATCTTCCACCTCTAACCCCACATTCACATCATTTAGTCCTGCACTAGACACAATGTTCGACGCGGCCACACAAATTAAACAAGAGTATAAATTACTGGAAGAGCATAACAACGAGCTTTGCAATCTCTCGGCACAACTCCAAGAGCGTGTCAATGCCTTGGAGTTCAGCAATACGGCGTCACAAAACGAAATTTCCGCTCTCAAACAATCAAATGCACAGATGGAAGCCAGGTATACGGAATCAAGTAAGGCTATGGAGGAACAGCTCCGAGATCAAAAGGGCCGCAATGCGAGACTTCAGCGCAACATGGCCCTACTACGCCGCCATCTAGCAGCGGCTCAAGAAGAGAACCGAAGGCTACAACAACAAAACCAGGAGAACCTAGAAGCAACCATGGAAAACACCCCGGAAGCACCTATAGACCCTGCAAAATTCCAGGCTGTCCCCTCAGAGCATATTCAACAGGTTGAAGGTTATGCAACCCTCTTGGAAGCCCATGATCAGTTGGCAGACCAGATAAAGGAACTACAAGGATCCAAAGTACCGACAACACACCCACCCATACCTAAAGAGACGGTCGATGCCACTACTTCGCCAGAACCTGAACCTTCAACGAACAGTGAGGTACTTGAGCTACGGCAACAGATTGCAGAGTTGAAAATCAAGTTGTTACAATATGAACGACCTCCTTCCCCACCTGAGCAACCCATAGAAGAAGAAGCAGTTATTATTCTAGTGGAGGAAGCATTTGAAGAGAACTATGAGCCTCAACCACTTCCAGGAGGACGAATCACGGAGGAAGGGCAAGATACCTATGAGGAACCCCCATCAGCCTGGATGAAACAAGTAGAAGAAATGGGGAAAAGTCATCAGGAACGTGTCTCCACTCAGATGCTAGCAATGAAGGCCATTGAGGAAACCATACTTCAATCTGAGTATTTCAGGCACCTTGCTCCTAGATTACTCATCACGAGCTCAGAATTACAATATAAACCATATTTTGTATTGTTGGCCGACTACAACACAGAGATCGAAAGAGTCACCAACAAGTGCCCTACTTTCGCCACCCAGTTTGAACTAGAAGATATACCAGAGGCAGCCAGAAAAGGGGCGATATTCCAACCTACTTGGAGGCAAAGATTACTTGAAACATACCCGGAAATGCTTAGAACATGGGATCACGCTCCCATGCATTTGAAGTATATAAAGAATGGCTCAATTACCCCGCCATTGCACCCCCAACCGACACCCCCACAGTATCATACATGATAGCAACCATCAGACATTGGATGCCACGCCTCCACCCCATGCCAGATGTAGCTGCCCAGATGTTGCTCAAGATATTCGATATGATGCAGGTTGTGCTCAAAACTTTCCGCAATGTATGTCATATTCAACCTCCGATTCCCGAGTTTGTTAATGGTAATTATGACCTGCTATTTGATATGAGCACCACCCCGAGCATACGCGTTGCTTATGCATGGCACGCACGCATCAGATATCTCCCTGCCTGCTACAAGCAAACTTTCAATGATATGTTCACCACATGGTTCTGGGAAGCACACTTAGAGGTGTTCGCGCCAAGGCCCACCCATTTGTTACACCTCTTTGCATGCGAACAAACGATGCACTCAGAACTCTACACAATGCCACAGCCGGACATACCGGGCGCAGTCAATTGGGATACCCTTCAGAGAGACTTGATCCGAGGGCTGCGAATCAAAGAACATGATGTGGCAGCTGACATTCTCCAGGACTATATTGACCAAACCGCAGATCAAAGGTCTGTCAGAGGCGACAGACGCTAGGGGGGGGAGAGTGTTGGCAGTATACGGGAAGAAGCAAATACGGGCATACATGCAGATCTAGCACTAAGGCAACCCTTTATTTTTTCCAAACCCCTACACCATTTAAAAGTGATTCTTATCACTAAAAACCCTTGTAAATATCATTTCACCTTTTTGTAGCTCCATTTTGTACAAGCCGAGGAGTCCTTGAGCTTGGGGAGCCTTAGAAGTAGTTGCCTGCCAATTTTTATATTTTTTAGATCTCGTTTGAGCCCTCAAATAAGCCCTGGAACCTAATTTTTAACTAGGCCGGACACTAGGTCTGGATAGGGCCAAAGCTAGTCAAAAACTATAAATAGAGCTAGAGAGCTCATTTTTGGGGAGCTTCTTGTAATTTTGAGATTGTATGAGAACTTGATTGCAATAGAAGTGATTCCATTGTCTTACTCTCTTTGTTCTTACCGTGTGTGCGTGTGTGTGTGTATGTGTGTGCATGTTAGTGTGCTTCTCACTCACACATTTGTGCCTTCACTTGCTCGAGGTCTTCATACCATCCTCATGTCTTCCCGGATTGACATTAAAGGAGGTGCTACTCATCACTGAGCTACAATGAAAGACAATCAAAATTCCTTCAAATTTAAGGAGTTATTCTCTATTTTGTTGCAAGAAGATCATTCCAAGTAGAACAAATCAATTATGCATGTTGCATATCAAGTATTCTTAGCTAGTCAGAAGGGCAAAGCTAAATGGATTTCATCTACTAGTAAGAAAAAATTTGCTAATGCTACATGATCAAAGAAGGAAGAAAAAGATGACAAAAAGATGGAAAAGCAGAAACATTTTTGCAAGTAATATAAGGGCAAATGATCATGTCATAAAGAGTTGTCCTAAACTGGCTACAAAAAAAGTCAAAGAAGAAAGGAGGTGGAATGGTTGTTGTAGAGACCTTTACACCTAAAACAAAGTGTGCTAATTATGTTCAAATAAAGAATGGGCATCTCCTAATTACAACAATGAATCATCTTATCATGAGCAATATATGTTTGTAATAGAATGTGATGATTGGTACCTTATAGTGGTGCAACCAAACATACTACCTTGTAGTGCAGTTTCTTCACTTCACTTGAGCTTGCTCCTACAGGGACTACTATCACATGTGCTAACAACTCCTTTTATCTTATCATGGGAGTTGGAAAGATCATTTCGACTTTTAGTGATGGTAGTCCATTAACATTGTCACATGCCTTATATGTGCCATGAATCAAGAAAAATATGTTATCAGGTTTAGCATAAACCAAGATTGGCTTAGTTGTTGAATTTGTTGATCACAAATGAATGGATTGTGATCTCTCAAATGGTGATGTTATCATCACTTCTGGCATTTTATGCCATGGGCTATATAAGATCATAGATTATGCAAAATCTTAGAATGATTCAACATGTTTAGTTCATGATTCTCAGTCTATTTCAGATGCAAAGCTTTGGCATGCAAGCTTTGGTCAGCTAAATTTTGTTAGTCTACCTTGCTTGCAAAAATCTAAAATGTTATCCTCTCTATTTAAACTTGAGGCACCTTCTAAACATGTATGTGAAAGCTGTATTTTGGGAAAAATGCAACATTCTTCCTTCCCAACAGATGGTTCGATTAGAGCTTCACATAAATTGTAGCTTGTTCATAATGATGTCTATGGTCATATGTAGACACCATTTGGGAATTACCTATACTTTGTATCTTTCATTGATGAATTCTCTAGGAATTCATGGGTTTATCCATTGAAAAGTTTGAAGTATTTATGTGCTTTAAACAATTCCTAGTTATGGTTAAAATCAATCAACATGTAAAGTGGGCACCCTCCATTGTGATGGAGGGGAGGGGGGATAGTATTTTTAATGCATTTCTTATTGACCATGGCATAAAAGGCCAATTTATAGTTCCATCTAAAACCTCAAAAAAATGGACTTTTGGAGAAGAATCATTTGTCTCTCATCGACATGGCAAGGTGTATGGTCAAACATCAAGCTTTAGAACATAGCTTCTAGCTTGATGTTGTTATGTGTGTATCATATGTACTTAATAGGTGTCCTACCAAAGCATTGTAGTCTACCATGAGGCTTAGCATGTTCTCAAGGCAGCTATTGCTGATCTGCATGTTTTTAATTGTCTGGCATGACACATTGCTGCCTCTTTTTATAAGTGGACAATCAATTTTCATATCCTAATTGTTTAGGCTCTCATAGTGTTTTCTTTGTATCAGATCATTATGCAATGGATGACTCTAGTATTTTTTATGAAAATGAGCCTGTTTTGTTTGATGAAGCACATAATTCAAAAAATTGCATGGCTACTATGCAATCAGAATATCAAATGCCATTATGAAGAATGGTACTTGTTTTTTATGTGATTGGCCTCCAAGAAAAAAGGCCATTGGCACTAAATGGGTATACAAGCTGAAACATAAGCCTAATGGAATAAAAGATAGGTATAAGGCTAAGTTTGTTGCAAAAGGCTATGCTCAAGAGAAGGGCATTGATTTTGATGAAACTTTTGCTCCCATGTTCCGAACAACCACTATTTGTACCATTTTTGTGCACTTGCAACTCATCATGGTTGGAATGCACATTAATTGGACATTAAAAATGCATTTTTGAATGATGATATACATGAAGAAGTGTATGTATTTTGTCCCAATGCTTTTTTCTAGAAAGGGCATGAAAACAAAGTGTGCATTGAATCAAGCACTGAGTGCTTGGTATGAAAAGATACATGCCTACTTGCTAACACATGGTTTTGAGAATAGTCCAATTAAGAGAACCTTATATGTTAAGCATGCTAGATGTACTTGTAATCATTGTTGTATATTTTGGTGATGTGCTACTTAGTCATCCTAACGAGAAGCATACATCTGAATTTAAGATTGATTTGCATGCCTCTTTTGAGATTTGAAATTTACAACATTCGCATCATTATTTGGGCATTTAGTTTATCCAAGTTGATGGGGGGATAGCTTCATGTCAAATAAAATATATTGACATATTTTTATAGTGTTTTGACCTTGAAGATTGACAGCCTATTTCCACTCCGATGGAAACAAGTTTATAGCTGATTCTTCACGATGTTGGAGATGTATTTGATCTTGTTCTCTATCAGCAAGTTATTGGATGCTTGATTTACTTATGCATTATTCGTTCTATCATCTCTAACATGAGCAAGTTTATGCATTTTCTAGGTGTCAAGCATTGACAGGCAATTAAGCGCATCTTTTGCTACATGAGTGGTTCTTGGTTACTTGGATTATCTTTTGGAAGGGGGATCATTATCGCTAGATTTACATGCTTTTTGTGACTCAAACTAGGCTGATTTCTATGACACTTATCTATCCACTAGTGTTTTTTTATTCATGCTTGGTAGCTCATGCATATCTTGGTTGAGCAAGAAGCAGCCTATTGTGGCCGCGTCTAGTCATGAGACAGAGTGTAGGGAAGCTTTCACAATGATTGTTGAATGTGTGTGGCTTAGTTTTCTTTTGGCTAATTTTGATAAGGTTAGTATTCTCCGACCAGCATATTTACTAACATTTAGAGCACATTTTAAATCGCAAGAAACCCTATGTTCCATGATCACACAAAGAAAATTGAGGTGCATTATCATTATGTTAGGGGGAGACTCTTAGTAGCAGAGATCAATTTGGATTATGTGCCCACAAAAGATGATTTTGCACACCTTTTCACAAAGGTTTTATTGATATTTTTAGGTAGTGATGTGTGTGAACATACTAGGACCACGGGAGTACTTTTTTCCTTCTTTAGCAGGGTTTTTTTCCCTCAACTTGTATATATGCCTATAACCCTAATGGGTCACTTATCTTTGTACATTCTAGTGGTAATACATTCAGTATTGTGTTCTGTGCTTCAAGCTTCTTCTTCTTCCTTGTGCTCTTCGCATGCTTTTGCAGACCTCAAGCTCCAACAATTGGTATCAGAGCAGGTCAGCGCTTCATCTAGGTTGTTGTCGACACCTCTATGGTCAAAGTATCTTCACATGAAAATTGATGAGCATACTTAGGGTGATTAGGAATTCAAAATTGCTTTGCTTTGTGTGTCAAAGTCGCAGTCTGAGCTTGTTTTGGCCTCCGAACACACTATCGTAGTGCTTATGCAAGCAATTTTATCTTTTCCATCAAAAGATATATACAAGTTTTGGTTCGCCAATATAAGCGCCTCAAAGTCTTCTACAAGTTTAGTACAACTTGAGAAGATAGTTCTATTCAAATTTTGAGATACAATCATTTTTCTACATCAGGGTATTTTAGTCAGTGCCCATGGCTGAAAGGAGTGATGTATTCCATATGTTGCTTATTGAGGATAAGTTGGTAAGTTGGATGGTACCAATTACCCATTATGGACTTGTATGATGCATCATGTATTGGTTGCAAAAGGATTGTGGAATATTGTGTAGGGTGTTGAAAAATGTCTTATTACACCTCTAAACACAGTTGTTGAAGGTGATGTGGACGACATTGAAGATGTTGATATTCTTGAGGTTCATGTTCAGGCTATGGCTCCTGCTACACCTACTACTAAACGAGGAACTTCATTTGGATGGCAGAGATGCTTAGGCACATGCATTGATAGACTTTTATGTCAAGTGTGCCATTATTCCTCACATTCGCTCTTGTAGAACAGAAAAAGATGCTTGGGATACACTTACCACTTTATACCACGCAAGGAATGAGGCTCGTGTGGCTTACCTCTGAAAACAATTGGAGAGTGAGCACATGAATGAAGGAGATTACATGGACAGTTTTCTCACAAAGACCAAATATTTGAAGGAGTAGTTGATTTCTATTGATGAATTCATGTCTGATACTTGACTTGTGTAGACTCTTCTGAATGGTCTTCGATATTCATATCAGAGTTTTTGCTTCTACTCTTTGATTGATGATGAAAGGAAATCCAAATGCCTTAACATTCGAAGAGTTAGTCTTTGTTCTCTTGCAGGAAGATCAGTCCAGGCAGAAGAAGTACATTATGCATGTTATAGATCAAGATTTCCTAGCCAGTCAGAAGGGCTAGTAAGCAGAAATCTGCTAATTCTACACAATCAAAGAAGGATGACAGAGACAAGAAGAAAATAGAAAAACAGAAATTGTTTTGCAAATACTATAAAGGAAATGATCATGTCATAAAGAACTATCCAAAATTGGTTGCAAAAGAGGCAAAGAAAAAAGAGGCTGGAATGGTTGTTGCAGAGGCCTCTACACCCAAAACATAGTCTACTAATCTTGTGTAGAATGAAGAATGGGCATTTACTACTGTTTGTAGTTTTGACCCATCTTCACATGAATAGTGTATGTTTGTAGTAGACTCAGATGTTTGGTACTTTGATAGTGGGGCAACCAAACATATTACCTTGCAATGTAGTTTCTTCACTTCACTTTAGCGTACCCCTAGAGGGAATACTATCACATGCACCAACAACTTCTTTTATCTTGTCATGGGAGTTGGTAAGATCATTTTGACTACTCCTGATGGTAGTTCTTTTACATTGTTGGATGCTTTATTTGTGCCACGCATAACGAAAAATTTGTTATGAGTCTCTAAATTAGCCAAGATTGGCTTGGTTTTAAAATTTGTTGATGACAGATGTGCAGTTCATGATCTGTCAAATGGTGATGTCATTATTGTTTCTGGCATTTTATGTCGTGGGTTATATAAGCTCATAGACTATGAAAAATCTATGAATGATTCAGCATGTGCATTACATAATTCTCAGGCTATGTTAGATGCAAAGCTTTGGCATGCATGCTTTGGTCATCTGAATTTTACTAGTTTGCTATGCCTACACAAATCTGAAATGGTGTCTTCTATGCCCAACCTTGAGGCACCTGTTAAACATGTTTGTGAAGGCTGTATTTTGGGCAAAATGTGGCATTCCTCATTCCCAAAAGATGGTTTATTTTGGGCTACTCAAAAATTGCATCTTGTACAAAGTGATGTCTGTGGTCCTATGCAGACACATTCCTTTGGGAACTATCTTTACATCATGACTTTCATTGATGATTTTTACAGGCATGCATGGGTATATCCATTGAAAACAAAGGTCAAAGCATTTATGTGCTTCAAATAGTTTCTAGTTTTGGTTGAAAATCTATCAGCATGTAAAATGGGCACCCTCCATTCCGATCGAGGGGGGGCGATATAATTCTTATGATTTTAATGCATTTATGGTTGAATGTGGGATAAAACATCAGTGTGCATTGCAATATATACACCTCAACATAATGGAGTTGTTGAATGGAAGAACATGTCACTCATGGAGATGGCAAGGTGTATGGTCAAGAGTCAGGCATTACAACATAGTTTCTCGCTTGAGACTATTATGTGTGCATCATATGTATCTAACAAGTATCCTACAAAAGCATTGCAACCTATCATTCCATATGAGGCTTGGCATGGTCACAAGCCATTTGTTTCTCACCTGCATGTCTTTGGTTGTCTGGCATATGCATTAGTGCATGAACAATGCAAGAAATTGGATGATAAAGCAGTGAAATGTATTTTTGTTGGGTACAGTTCTAAAAGCAAAGGCTATCATTTGTATCATCCACACACTAAATGCATTTTGGTTAGCCGTGATGTTGTTTTTGTGGAAGATTCTATTCAGCCATTACTTTCATGTACTAACTAGACATCGATTAGGTCCAAAGATTTGTATGACACTTTGCTGCCTCTTTTTAGAGGAGGACGGCCTAGTGCAAGTCCAAATGAGGCGATTTCTCAACCTTTATAGGTTTCATATGATGATGCAGATCATTCCATTTCTAATGCAGATTTACATGATGCACTTATTGATGAGAGAGCTAATATTGAGGAGGCAAAAATCATGCCAAAATGGCTGGTGCAAACTTAGTGAGATAGCAAGTTAGATGCACTTCTTTCATACTGTACTCGTTCAAGCTCTCATAGTGCTTCTTTTGCATCAGATTTCTATGTTATGGCTACCTCTAGTCTATGTGATGAGAATGAGCCTGTTTTATTTGATGAAGCACAAGATTCTGAAAAGTGGATGGCTGATATGCAATTAGAATATGATGCTATTAGGAAAAATGGTACCTAGTCTTTATGTGACTTGCCTCTTGGAAAGAAGGCCATTGCCACTAAGTAGGTATACAAGCTAAAGTGTGAGCCTGATGGAACAATTGAAAAGTATAAGGCTAGGCTTGCTGCAAAGGGATATGCTCAAGAAAGAGGTATTGATTTGGTTGACACCTTTGCTCCTACATGCCAAATTTCTACTGTTCATAGCATGTGTGCACTTGCAGCTCATCATGATTAGAATGTACATTAAAACTACATTTTTGAATGGTGACTTGCATGAAGAATTGTATGTTTTTTAGCATCAGTTGGACATTGAAACTGCATTTCTGAATGGTGACTTGCATGAAGAAGTGTATGTTTTTTAGCGTAGTGGTTTTGTGCAAAAAGGGCATGAAAACCAAGTGTGCATGTTGAACAAGGCATTATATGGTTTGAAGCAAGCACCACATGCTTGGTATGAAAAGATACATGCCTACCTGATTGCACATGGTTTTGAGTATAGTCCATCTCATAGCACCTTACATGTTAAGCATGAAAATGATGTGCTTCTGATCATTATTTTGTATGTTGATGGCATGTTGTTCACTAGTCCTCATGAGAAGCATATTGCTGATTTTAAGGCTCATCAGCATGCCTCATTTAAGATTTCATATTTGGGGCATTCGCATCATTATTTGGGCATTCAATTTATGCAAGTTGATGGCAAAATAGCTTTATGTCAAACTAAATATATTGACACATTATTGAAGCATTTTGGCCTTGAAGACTGCAAACCTATTGCCAATCCTATGGAGACAGGTTTATGATTGACTCTTCATGATGCTGGAGATGCATTTGATGTTGTTCTCTATCAGCACATTGTTGGATGATTGATTTAATTTTGCATTACTCAACCAAATATTCAGTTTCTTGTCTTGCATAAGAGCAGGTTTATGCATTGCCCAAGTGTCATCTTTTACTAATTTTACTACTTTTGCTACTTTTTCCTAGATATTGATAGGCGGTTAAGTGCATCTTTTTCTACTTGAGTGGTACCCGTCTACTTAAATTGTTTTATCCCAAGGGGGGATTACTATCGCCAGATTTACATGCTTTTTGTAACTCTGGCTGGGATGGTTGTTATGACACTTATGTGTCCATGAGTGGTTTTTGCTTCATGGTTGGTAGCTCATGATATCTTGGTTGAGCAAGAAGCAGCCTACTATGGCCACTTCTAGTTGTGAGGTTGAGTATAGGGCAGCTTTCATAGCGACTATTGAGTGTGTGTGGCTCAAACACCTTATGGCTGATTTAGGTGTTGGTCAGTCTTCTGTCACCACCATCTTCACTGACAGTGAGAGCGCATTGGTAGTTGCGAGCAACCTTGTGTTCCATGCTCACACTAAACACATTGAGGGTGCACTATTATTATGTCAAGGAGAGGTTCTGTGCTAGAGAAATCAGTTTGGCATATGTGACCACAAAGAAGCACATTGCAGACCTTTTCACAAAGGCTCTGCCTAGGGAGAAGTTTGAAGCTTTCCGCAAAGCTTTGGGCTTACTTCCTTTTGTGGATTGATTCCACATAGCTTGGCACTTCCTTATACATGAGTGCTAGCTCCTTGTTCATGGCATCACTCACAGGGGGATTTGTTGATATATTTAGGTAGTGATTGTGTGAACATACTAGGACCACCGAGGCACTTCTTTCCCTCCTTTGGAGGTTTTTTCCCCTGGCTTGTATATATGCCTATAACCCTAATGGGTCACTTACATTTGTACATTCTAGTGGTAATACATTCAATGTGTTGTGCTTCAAGCTTCTTCTTCTTCTTCCTTGTGTTGTTTGCATGCTTCTAGTGACCTCAAACTCCAACAGGCTTTTCCTAGGGAGAAGTTTGAAGCTTTTAGAAAAGCTTTGTGCTTACTTCTTTTATGGATTTTTTTATTTCCACATATCTTGGCACTTTATTATACATGATTTCCAACTCCTTGTTCACGACATCACTCCAGGGGGGATTTATTGATATATTTTGGTACGGATGTATGTGAACATAATTAACACTATTGAGGCACTTTTCCCTATTAAGGAGGTATTTTTCCACCAAGTTTTATATATGCCTATAGCCCTAATGGATCACTTATCTTTGTACATTCACTTGGTATTACATTCAGTACTGTATTTTTTTTTCCAAGCTTCTTCTTCTTCCTTGTGTTGTTTGTGTGCTTTTGTAGACCTCAAATTCAAACATATTGTACTTAAGTTTCATTATTGAAAATGATTTACCAAATCCATAATACATTAATATGCTCAAAGTCGCAACAAACATGCAAGGAAAAATAGAGTTAGCACATGCAAAGATCAAGAAACGACATGAGAACACAACACGTAATATCCAATACAAAGACTCAATAGCCTCAATATAGCAAATAAAAACCTCTAAGGCCAAGATCAAACAAGACTACCCTGCTCAAATGACTCATAAGGCTATTATCAATGACGGCAAGATCTAGGTGGGGGGAGTGTTATAGTGAGTGATAGTAACATAAAAATTTCCTCAAAGTTTTTGAAAAACTTTGTCTTCTTAAAGAGGGTTGTAGATAATTGAGAAAATAGCTTATGTAGATATGGGAAGAGACTTCCTAAAAAATACCATGAGAGGAGCTAGCTTGGAGTCTATTTATGTATTTAACATCTTTTTGAATTTCATGTTAAGTGATTCATGAAGGTTCCACTACAAAAAGGCCAGGCCCATGAATTGTAGAAGAATTTTCATTAGTGTGAGTAAGTAAGCTCCTTTTCTTGCAAAATCCATGTGCCTTCTCCCCTTTATCTTTATTTATTTCTCCATGTTTTATGGTGGTTAAGACGTTCCACTTGCTTCTATACGTGTCTTTGACCTTGAGACCAAGTGATTTTGATGTTTCTTCACGATTACAAGTTTCTTTTTGTGATAAATGCTTGTATTCATCGTTAATAAGGAGCCTTTTTTATTTCCACAGTGACGTAAATGATCTTTTTTCATTCTCACCTGTAGCAACTTGTAGATCTTTTTGTTATCTTCTCAATGAGCCATGATGTTCTTAATTTCAATAATAAATGAGGGATATATTACGATTTTTTCTAATTGTTTGTCTTTATGACATTGTCTTTGTAAGAAAAACTTTGAGTTTGGAGATGATCATGGAATGATTGTGTATGATCCGATCACCTTTGAGATTTTCGGATTGATTCACCTTGAACTTCGGATGTACTTGATGGTTAGTGATATAATGGTTAATGATTTTTTATCACATCCATAGTTGAAACATTATCTAACTAGTGGTAGGTTTTCTTATGAATTCTTCTCTAAAGATGAAGGAAAAGTCAAATTCTTAGTCATTTTATGAACCAATTCATTGATATAGTGATTCTTCTAAGATTTTTAGGCCTTTTGCCAAGTTTTTCTCTAGTTCTATGCATTTTGTGATGCACTCACCTACTATAGATAGTCTTCATGACCTTGATAGGATTCCCTCATGCAATTGGCCACTTGATGAGGTCTCAGCTTCCATCCCAAATCTAGTCATTTGATGGGCATTTGTGGCTCAGATGGTTCATGGTTATGTATTTGGACTCTCATAGCTCCTTGAGGAGTTACATTATCTATATCTCTACACATCTTTATAAAGTGAGAATCTCCATTTCTTGCCTAATTATCTTTAGGTCTTCGTGATGGCAT